>PVIH01005009.1:0-10682 GCA_004025045.1 Sigmodon hispidus | reverse complement strand
ACACTGACTAAGACACAAATCTGCACATTAGTTGTTACAAACAAAATTTTCAAATAAACGCAAATTTTTCTTTGACTACAGCATTTCCCTTAAATGCAGCCTTAAGTTCATTTAACTTTGTAAAAGCATTTCCCACCCCATCCCACTAATCACTTCAACTTCTCCCTCTGCTAGAATACATGAAACTTTCAGCAAAAGTGACTCACTCATTCGCATCCTGTCAAAGGAATCCTGAAACTATAGGAAGGCTCAGAACTAAAAGAGCTCTAAAGCCAGACACTGTCGAAAACATACTTCACTTTGGAGAGCCCAGTCACATACTAACAATTCTTATTTACATTTTCTCTTACACATTTTTCTCTGCCTCTGCAGCCTATCACTTCCCAGTTTTACTTTGGCTCCTCCTAATCTAAAACACCTCCTGTCAATGGAGAGACAAGATTTGAGACCAATAAAAAAAGAGAAATCAAAAGCAGCAGTTCACTCAGCTTAGATTAACTGTCTTTAGTTCTCACACTTTATTTCTCCCTTCAGTGAAATGAAAAAAAAAAAAAAAACATGATCAGAAATCTGCAGGAAAAAAATATTTGTTGCTATTATTTAAAACAACATAAACCCCAGTTACTAAAAACCATTTTGACAAACCTCTTCAGTACAGTTTCATTAGCACTGAACTATCATCTGGTCCACAGTTATTTACTCTTTACTCCAAGACAGAAACTGCTCTTTTAAACAGAGAGGAACGACACAGAAAAGGGATGGACGTACAGCACCATCAACTGTCACACTCCACCTGGTGGCAGAAACTGTCCTGTTGGTGGAAGCTGCTCTACAATGACCAGAGAACTTTCCAGATGTCCTTGTACAAACACAAGATGCTTCTCTCTTGCTCCATCAAAGAATTTTCAAATAGTAGGTCAGCATCTGATAAACATTAACATAAAAGTCTGACAACACAACAGGAGACCTACATAGAGAGCTACCTAATAAGGTAAATGTCAGCTCAAATCTTTAAACAGTTAAGAAAATGACACAGCCAGGGCTATATAGCACACATGCCTACTTTCTTTGCCCCTCCCCCAATGGGTAGAATTACATTTAATTAACATAGTTAACAGCAGCCTGCCACATTGCTTTTGGTATCTGCCAGTAGCGTATACTCATGGGATACTCTAGATACTGATTTCAACCAAAAATAAAAATAGATAAACAGCTCAAACAAAATTAAACTGAGTCTGGCTGCCCACACTTATTTTCACACATGAAGAAAAACAGCAGTTCTCTTAGAAGCTTCAAGCACACATATCTTTAGAACACAATGTTAAAAATATGTCCCCGCCTTCCCTACCTGTTTCTCACTCAAAGCTGTGATTTTGGCTTGGAGTTCATGAAGCTGTTTCTTTAAGTCAGCATTCTGATTAGAAAGAAAAAATATCTGTGAGAAAGATATTCATTTGTTAACATAATAGATTCAGGTAGACTGTACATATACTGCATTACACGTGATGAAGCACCCTTTAGCTATCAGATTTTTCCATACATTAAATTATAAGCATAACATCAGGCCCTAAAACAGCACAGGGGCTGTTTTAAATTAGTTTTATATATTCTCATCTTGTACTCTAATAGTACCTTTTCCTAAAATATTGTTATTCTTTATAGAAAGTATCAGTTGACAGAAAATCTAAAGCCCCACTAATCAGACAAAAACAGGAAAATGGAGGCTAAAGTGTGCTGCCCGCTGCTTAGCGGCATTATCAACAAAGATAAGAGGCTTTTCTCTACTTGTCCTCTCTCTTATTTAGTAAAATACATTTGTTATTTTAGCCTAGATTTGGAAAGCTGTCAGCACTGAAACTGCCTTAACAGTACATCATTCAAATCAACATGCTGAAATTCTAGGAATCGAAAAAAGAGCACTATTTTAGATTAAATACACTGATCATGTCTGCCTTTTGTGGGGGTAGAAGTGGGAAGGTGGAGGAATGGGATATTAAAGTTTTCAAATGTTTAACATAGCAGGAAAGCTAAATGTCACCCTAGTGAGAGACCTACTGACTTGTTTCAAACACAGCCCTCATTCCCTGCCTGCTCTGTGGGGTTGGGGCATATATTCATATTGTACTCAGGTTACCTCATTGGGGATTTTTCAGGTGTATTTGACTAAAGGCACCTAAACTGCTGCCCAATAAGTTACTGGCCCTCAGATTTTCCAGTTTAAGAATTTACTGTCACATGAATTATCAGAACTGCTGACTTCTGAGAATACTTCAGTTATTGACAATATGGATCACTACATTAAATATAAAGAACCTAGCAATCTGTTGCCACTTGTTTTCCTAAATTCAATTTAAATTGTGAACATACTAAATTAAAAAAGGGGGGAGGGTGTTTCTCATGGAAGGCGGATGCCAGATAGGAATAAGTGTGGTCACAAAGTCTCCTTCTTAGAGTCAATGATTATATTAAAATACAACAGTCAGATCACTGAGTCTTGAAATGAATATTGTATCCGACTTCAAAAAATTTAATCTGCCCAGACCACTCTTCAAGAATTTATTTTACTTATAGAGAGGCAGGTATGACCCACTATCTAATGGGTACCAAGAAGACACTAGCTAAATAATAAATTATGAACCACTGAAGGACAAGGTAACTTTGGAGGAAGAATTCTCTATAGCAGAGAATAAAATATCCAAGTCAAAACTCCTGTAAAAATTAAACTTAACATTCTACAAACATATTGCATAAGCTACTTCTGACCCCTCTTTAAGGGTTCTATGAAAGATAAAAATTTCACAGCCATGTATGGTGATACATGTATGATGTATACACACATATGAAATCCTGAGAGTTAAAAGCAGAAGAATTAGGAATACAAGGCTCTATTTAGCTACCTACCTATAAAATTTGCAACTATTCTGGAACATGAGGTCTTGTCCCCAAGAAAAAACAAAACAAAATGCAAATTTCAAACTCACTACAAATTATTTTAAATTTTTACTGTGAATGTAGTAAATCTAGTATTCAGGGGTCCTATATATAACTCATAAACTCCACACAATTAAAAATTGTCTAGGGGCTTTTCATTAAGCTTTGAAACTTTAAAAGCCTGATTAATTCCGAATATGTGAATTTAATCTAAGCCAGCTATGGGGACACACGCATATACTCTCAACATGTGAGAGGTCAAGAGAGAAGGATGAAGAGTGTGAAGCCAGCCTAGAGTCTCAAAAGTTGTCTTCTTGTTTGTCCTGGAACTCACTCTGTGGACTAGACTAGCTTCAAACTCAGAGATTCACTGCTACGGCCTCCTAAATGCTAGGATTACAGGCATGTACCCTCCCCAACATGCCCCCACACTCACACCTCCTCTTCAAAAGTAGTTTTTTAAAGAAAGAAATTTAAGTTGTATGATGCCTATTAATACCTCCCTTTTTTTAACAAATACTCATAGCAATTAACAAAAAAAGCAAAATAATAACAAGGTTGAGATGACAGCAATTTTATACAATTGGATTTTTTTAAAGCTATAAAACATGAATATCAACATGCAAATATATGTGTTGTTTGGGATAAAACTGCTTTAATTTAACTAACATCTGCATATTGTCATTTTCAATTGTTTTTACATTTAACAATGAAGTTAATAAAGTTAATAACAACAGAATTTTTTACCTGTGGATCCTGCTTCATTTGAGCAACCAGTTTCTGGTAATAAAGAGAGAAAAAGAACTGTCAGTCTCACATACAAACTCCTATGGCTACTTAGGTTTGGACACACACACAAATAAATAGATAGTAATTAATTATTAATAAAAAAAACAGGCAGTGGTGGCACATACTTTTAATTCCAGTACTTGGGAGGCAGAGGTAGGGAGATCTCAGTGAGTTAGAACAGGCTACCCTATTGAGTGAGTTCCAGAACAGCCAGGACTGTTACACAGAGAAACCCTGTCTTGAAAACAAAAACAAACAAATCAGTACCACCATTGAAATAGGCCAAAAGTTTTGATGATGTCTATAAAAGGCTAATAATGCACTCTTTGAAACAGAATAAAAAACATATTTGAAATGAAAAAGTACCTGATTGGTCAGTGTGGAGGACAATAACATCTGCAATTTAAATAAACAGGATGCAGGCCAGGCATAGTGGCACATGCCTTTAAAATCAGCAGACAGAAGGCAGGGGAGGCAGATCTCTGTGTATCTGAGGCCAGCCTGGTCTACAAAGTGAGGTCCAGAATAGCCAGAGCTACATAGTGAAACTCTGTCTTAAAACAAACATACAAAATAAGTGAGCAAGATGTTCCAAGGGCCCAATAGCCCTTTAAAATATTGTCACCATCTAGATTACTAAACAAGGTCTGGAAAGAAGCAGTACCCATATAAAACAGAGCTGCTTGCATAGAAAGTACAGGTGTGGCAGGCCTATCGATTTTGATTTTACAGTAGGAGGAGTCTCTTGTCAAGTGAATTTGTTCTGTCAGCTCTCAGTCACCCGTCTCTTCAGTCCCAGAGATAGATCCCCTTCTTCTGGCCTCTGTAAGCATCAGGCACACATACAGTGCAGGCATACATGCAGACAAAATACTCACACACATCAAATAATAAATAAATGTCATCTGATCTAGCCTAACTAGTTAAAAAAAAAAAAAAAAAAAAAACCCAAGAGTAGCAATAGCTGTGAACAGAGGAATTTAAACAATAAAGGAATATGAGAAGGCTGCCTCCTAAAACCCAGGATTGAGTACCTAGGATTAGCTCTTTTCCATGTGAATTGTTCATATAATAGAAAGAGTTGCACAATCTTTGGTTGACAAAGCACTTTTAAGATGTTGTTATAAAAACAATATAAAATACACAGCACACTCATCTACTTTATTACATAGAAGCCAAGTTCTAATAGTTTGAGGTATGGTAATATGAATTAATATACAATACCACATAACAAAATGACTTGCAAAAAGCCCAAACGGCAATGTTATTTTGAGTTGTTATGTCTTTTAAATTTTTTAAGTCTAATTCTTTTTTCTCCCCCCCCCCCCCCGACAGGGTTTCTTTGTGTAGTCCTGTAACTAGCTCTGTAGACCAGGCTGGCCTTGAACTCACAGAGATCTAGCTGCCTCTGCCTGCTTGGAGTACTGGGATTAAAAAGGTATGCCACCACTGCTAGCCTAGTTCTTTTTTTTTTTATTAAATATTTTTATTTAAAATTCCAAATACTTATTAAATATTTTATTTAAAGTATTTATTTTTACTAAATATTTTACTTTATTTAAAATATTTAAATTTCTTTATTTATATTAAACATAAATTATTTTCAATACTCTGTGTGTGTGTGAACACATGCCATAGTGTACACGTAGAAGTCAGAGGACCACTTTCAGATGTTCATTCTCTCGTTCCATCATGTAGGGTCCAGGAATTAAAAATCAGGTCTGTGGGCTTGGTAGCAGGGCCCTCTATCTACTTAGCCATCTTGTCATCCATTTAGTTTTTTTTGTTGTTGTTTTTTTTTTTGCATTTTGGTTTTTCAAGATGAGGTTTATCTGTGTAGCTTTTGGAGCCTGTCCTGGAACTCACTTGTAGACCAGGCTGACCAGGAATCACAGAGATCTACCTGCCTCTGTGAGCATGAGCCACCACCACTCAGTTTATGACATGTATTCCAACTGGAAAAAAGTCTTTTTTCCTGGTACTAAAATACATTCTGAATAGCTGAGGTCATCAAATACACAAAATATACATGATGAAACTCTGCTTCATGTTTGACAAAACTACCTCTTCAGTACCTCACCTAAACCTGTACAATAATACATCATCTACAAGCACAAAAAAAAATAAAATGTATACATCCTTACAAATGTGGCCACATTTCTATTTTAAAAGCTGATTTGAGCTGGGGAGATGGCTTAGTGGGCAAAGGCTATTTTACCTAAGACTCACAACCCTAAGAAGCCATCTGGTGGAAGCAAAGAACCTACTCCATAGAGTTTCCTTCTGACGTCTACATGTGTGCTGTGGAACAAACTCACAGACACATAAAATATATAAATGTAATAATACTTTAAAAATAAAAAATAAAGTCTGAGTGTCCTTTTTGATTTGGTTACTGCAGAACTTGTAAAGTTATTTTTGAGGCTGAAAGATATTTTCTTCCATAATACCATATTTTTTAAATCACCATTTATCTAATGTAGGCTTTTTTTTTGGTTGCATGTAAGTATGTGCATGATACCTACATGTGGTTTGCACCACATTGCCTGTCACTCTCAGATGTCAGAGGTGAGTGTGAGATCCCCTAGAATTAGAGTTACAGATGTCTATGAGTCATCATGTGGTGCTAGGAATCAAACCTGCAAAACCAACAAGTGTTCTTAACTTCTAAGCAATCAATGTAGCCAGTCCATGGTACTAGAATTTTAAGAAGTGACTAACTAGTAAGATCCACCTCTCCAGGAACTAACTAGTGAGCTTTTCTATGTATAAGCAGGTAACTCTCGTTTATACAAACAAGACAAGATGAGAAACCCACTAGATCATAACCCAGGTGACTTTAAACTGGAATTGATTATCAAAGTTATTTCTATTGGTTGACTAATGTCATTTTTCATGATCTATATTATGTCAAAGAAAACAACAGCCAAGCAGCCAAATCCAGACCACCACCTGTTTCCTAAATAAAGTCTTATAAAACCAGGCCACACTCATTTGTTTATACACTGTCTGTGGCTGATCTGTCCACTCAACAGCACAGCAAAGCAGTGACACAGATAATAAATGACCTGCAGTCTATTTTACCATCTGGCCCTTTACAGAAAAAGTTTGTTAACTCTGCTTGCTTCATACTAGCCTCCATCCCATATGGAGTTAATACTCTGAAGCAGACACCAATGCATACATGCCCACAGTCAAATGCAGGTGACCCTGCCCCCAAATGGCTGCCATCACTTAAGTATTTACTGATCATAAACTATATATACATTGGTGCATCTGGCTACATAGGAAGAAACATAAAGAAAACTAGACTCCACCACAGCAACACTAGGTAATGTCTTAACACAGACTTTTAAAGCTTGACTTTTACCTAACTTCATTTTCTAACTAGAAAAATATCAAATGATGGGTTTTGGTTTAATATTTAGTTGAAAGTCCATTCTTACTTTGGCTTCCATCTAGTACCCAAGACGCATGCTCTGGCATAATTTCTGGTTATCCTGAATGTAGTATGTTCAAGAACTATATGCATCATCACCACATAGCCAATTAGAACAGGACCAGTTTTCAAAATAAAACTATCATTTGGATTTAGTGATATGTTAAAGAGAGAGAGAAAAAAGAAAAAAGAAAATAGGGTACTAAGAAGATGGCTCAGTCAATCAAGTACTGCAGAAGTCCTGGGTCTGGATCCTTGCACCCATGAAAGAAGGCCAGATGTGTAGTGGAATTATGCTGGTAATGCTGTAAATATTTGTCCCACAAAAGCTGATTGGCCAGAGGCAGACGGGAAGTGTGGGCAGGGCTACTAGGCTAAGAAAAATCGGGGAACATCTGAGAGCAGAGCACAGACACCACAGGAATTCGACAGAGACACAATGAAGAGATGCCACAGATAGACGCAGTGCAAAGAAGTTGGAATGCTGCTCTGAGAAAAGGTACCAAGCATCATGGCTGAATAAGATGGGTTAGTTTAAGAGTAAAGAGTTAGCAAGCAATATGGCTGGGCCCTATGTCAGATCAGCATAAAAATAATACAAGCGTCTGTGTGATTATTTGGGATTAAGTAGCGGCAGTGGGGCTGAGAGTGGGTGTGGACCAGAAATCTTATACAACACAGGTGTGTGGAAATACACCTGTAACTCTAAGAGTTGAGACACAGAATCAGGGAGAATGTGGGATTTCACTGGTCAGCTAGTCTAACCAATCAGTGAGCTTCAGGTTCTGTGAGACTCTATCTCAAAATAAAAGTTAGAAAGTGATAGAGAAAGATCTCCAATGTTTGAAAGAATGCATGCACGCATGCATGAATGCACACACCAACACACAAAGACACACACACCCCAAGCTTGGAATTCACATAAAAGTGAAGAAACCAACTCCACAATATTGTCTTCTACCTTCCACAAACACACCATGGCATGCATGTCCACAAACACACATCATGCATGGGCACATGGGCACACACACACAATAATAATTTAAATATATTAATTAGTATGCAAACTGCACAAATAAAATATGCAATAATTAAAGATAAAAACAGGACTATAATTTGGGGTCTGAAGAAATGACTTAGCAGCTAAGATCATTTGCTGCTCTTGCAGAGAATAGGTTTATTACCCAGCACCCAGCATCGAGTGACTCACACCTGCCTACTGTAACTCCAATTTCAAGGGATCTGACACTATCTTCTGATCTAGTAGAGCACTGCATGTACACAGTGCATATAACAGATACTCAGGCACACACATGTAGTGGGATTATGGTACATTGTAAATATTTGTCCCGCCTACTGGATTAATAAAAAGCTGATTGGCTAGAGGTAGACAGGAAGTGTGGGCGGGACTACCAGACTGAAAAACTTCTGGGAATATCTCAGAGCAGAGAAATAAGCAGAGAAGCCAGGAGATGCAGAGGAAAGAAGTTGAAATGCTGCTGAGAAAAGGTACCGACCCGAGTGGGTTAAGAAGATAAGAATAATGGGTTAGCTTTAACGAGTTAGCAAGTTATATGCCTATGCCCTAGGCGGATCAGCATAAAAATAATGTAAGCGTCTGTGTGATTCTGTAGGACTGCATGTGTTTCTGTTGGACTGTGGGTGTGGACCCCAGGTCAGACAGGCCATAAACTTCATACAACACACATATACATAAAAATATTTAACTAAAATTTTAACTTAAAAGGCCATAACATTATACTTAAATAGCTAAATACATAAACAGATTGACAGCTAATATTCAGTGCTTAAAATAACTAGAATAATATCTCTTGAGTCAACAAGTATAATTTATTATTTTATTTTATTTGGTTTTTCTAGACAGAGTTTCTCTGTGTAACATTCCTGGCTGTCATGGAACTCTCTCTGTAGACAAGACTGGCCTCAAACTGAGAGATCCACCTGCTTCTGCCTTCAGAGTGCTAGGATTAAAGGTGTGTGCCTCCATCAGACAGATATTTTACTTTTACTTAGAGTGTGTATGAGGGAGAACACACTTGTGCACCCACATGTGGAAGTCAGAGAACAATTTCAGGACTCAATTCTGCTTCTGCTACATAAGACACCAGGGCTGGGACTCATACTGTAAAGCCTGGCAGGAAGCACCTTTCCACTAAGCCACCCTGATGACCCTCATTATAAATTCTTAATTGGACTTTAAAACATTATCATGAAGACTAAATTTTTTGAAATTGTTAGGTTTATATAAGTGGTATACCTGATTTCAAATAATGAAATAAGATAATACTTTAAAAAGTTCAACTTAGGGGCTGGAGAGATGGCTCAGAGGGTAAACTCATTGCCTGCTCTTCAGAGGTCCTGAGTTCAATTCCCAGCACCTACACAAAGGCTCATAACCATCTGTGATGAGATATGGAACCCTCTTCTAGAGTGCATGCATACATGGAGACAGAATTGTATACACAATAAATAAGTAAATCTTTTCTTTAAAAGCTCAATTTATAGACAATCCTTTCAAGAAATATTTGAGTCATGTATCCTATAATAAGAATGTAAACTGTATTTCTTAAGAGGAGAAAAAAAATTCTACAAATCACATATACCACCATAAAATTATCTTTCATTTACATAGACTTCAAATTGCTACTGTATTTCCACCACTGACAGCTTTAAACAATTATGAATTTAAGTTCTGTCACTTGCCACTGACCTGAAATGGGTCCAATATTCCTCTAAGCTAAAATATTTTATCTAGGGGCTGAGAGATGGCTCAGTGGTTAAGAACCCTGATCGAGAGGCTCTCCCAGATGACCCAGGTTCAGTTCCCAGCACCCACATATAACCCTTTCTAACTCTAGTTCCAGGCTCTGGTACTCTCTTCTAGTCTCCACAAATACCAGGCACACATGTGGTGCACATACCTGCCATACACATAAAAGAATAATTTAAAAATAATTTTGATTAAAAAATTCATTTTATAAATAAATTTTTACTTTCCTCAATAAAGACCAAAAGCGAGACCAAATAAACAATTCTGCATACTTTATTGTTTACTTAGAAAAGCATACCCTACAGGATAACTACTGAGCAAAGGATCCACAAGGTCCAAAGAAACAGCAGGAACTTCCAAACAAAGAGCTCCATGAGGAAAACAACAATAAAAACACACACAAGCATGTAACTTTAAAGCTTTCCTGTCAGTTCTAATCCACATTAATTCTGGGGCAAAGGAACTAGGAAAGCCCAGTAACTATCAAAAGCCCAATATATATCCCAACAATTTCAGAAATCAAAGGTATATTAACACACACACACACACACACACAAAAAAAAAAAAAAAAAAAAAAAAAAAAAAAAAAAAAAAAAAAAAAAAAAAAAAAAAAAAAAAAAAAAAAAAAAAAAAAAAAAAAAAAAAAAAAAAAAAAAAAAAAAAAAAAAAAAAAAAAAAAAAAAAAAAAAAAAAAAAAAAAAAAAAAAAAAAAAAAAAAAAAAAAAAAAAAAA
>PVIH01005008.1:57659-130924 GCA_004025045.1 Sigmodon hispidus | reverse complement strand
AAAAAAAAAAAATTCAGAGGGAAAGATGAACACAAAAAAAATATAGGGGTAGCAATCTTATTTGTATGTCTACCCTTGATAAGCCATGCTTATCATTCTTATCCTCTATATAGTTATTGTTAACTCTTCCACATTTTAAATTCTTTTTACTGTGTTTTTTTTTAATAAATACAAAATAAAGGAAAAAAAAAAAAAGAAATACACAGAACACTCTGCTTTTACCTTCACTCAGAAGAGATTTGTGCCCCTAGAATTTTCCTCTATTAATAGTATGACCAAAAGAATCATGCTTCAGAAATAAAACTTGTTTTCTTGAGATTCCTTACTTACAAAAGCTAAACTTAAACCTTTGGCCAAGATATTATGCTCAAAGAGCTCAGATTTTATACCACAAATACAGCATTAGAGGTGAATTACAGTTAGGGGCAGAAAGTTGGTAAGTAACACATTAATTTTTTAATTACAACAACAAAACATCCTTGTTTTTCCTTATATTGCTATCTATTGAGTACCAGTAATGGTGATCTATTTTCAAAATAAGGAAAATAATCTTGTCTTAATAGTCATTTATCCATAACTGGCTATGTTAAATTGTGTTTTATACCTTATCATTGTTTTGCTTTATCTTTTTTTTTTAAAAAAAAAAGTCTTTATTTTATTGTATCTTATGTTACCTAAAAATATTGTAAGGTTAGTCTGTGAAAAAATGTACATAGATTATTAACAAGCTCAGTGAAATAAATGACATGTAAGAAATATTAATAAACATATACATGACCATTTAGGAAATAGGCAACATCTCTGTTTCATAATTTCAATTTGTACTTGACCCATGACTATCACCTTCTTTTAGTGTCAGTCCAATTGTCATTGCTTCAACCAAATCTCAGATGACTGATTTTTACCTGAGTCACTCAATCTTTTCTTCTCAAGACTCTGATTAATCAATAGTCTTGGGCTTTATGCTTTGTTGTTATTTTCTTATTTTCCCTTTAAATATGATACATACCTCTGTGAATTTTCTGGATTCTAGAGACAGTTCTTTAACTAACATTGTGAAGCATCTACCTGATTTAATACCTGAAAACTGGTATCATTTTAGATGGCAGAGAACCTTTTTATGGTGACATTGAGTCTAAGCTGCAGAAATATTTTACAATTCACAAAAATATATATAGGAAGCATTTCTTTTCTGGGGACTGGGACCTCCAAGTCAGCAGAGGCTAAAACTCCCAGAAGAGAAAACAAAATATGTCTTAGTCTTTTTAAATGATTCAGTGAACTGAGTTACTACCCACCGATTTCAAGACCCATGAACTTAGATCTAAGGATGACATCACCACAGTATGATCACTGATAGAATGTTCCTGAAGCACAGTGTAATAAACGCCAGTTCTCCTACCTACACCATAGTTATGAGTCAGCTTTTCTAAAGTCATGAAACTTATGGAATGAATCCCCCCTCTATATACATATTTTCCCATAATTACAGATATTACAGGCTACATAGTTCAACAATTGCTAGTTGTGAATAAAAAGTTCCCATATCTAGAGCCGATCAGTTTCACAAGGCTGCATGTCTCAGATTGTCTTCTGTATAAGCTGGAATCCCAAAGAAGTAGAGCCCAGTCCCAGTGAAGGAATAGATATGCTGACAAGGTGAGGTCAAGCAGTCGGAGAAAGAACATACCCCCTTCCTTCATCCATTGCTTTTCCAGCAGAAGATATGGCCCAGATTAAAGGTATGTCATCCAGCCTTAAGATTCATATCAAAGGCATATTGTTTTCTTCTCTTAAGATCTGGATCACAAGTGTCCCCTCCATTTCTGGATTATAGTTACAGATATAGTCAAGTTGACAATCAATAATAGCCATCACACCATAGTTTAGATTTTAGCAAGCCATACCATCTTCTAATTAAAATACATAGAGTTCTTAGAAAATTTTCTTATAGGGGCATGAATCTAAATGGTCATTTGCTATTAAATAAATTATTTTACAAGTTGTTAATTAACAATTTAACAGTTATGAGTTTTTGTGTAGGTATGCCACAATAATTACTGGCATGAAAAACTAACTATTCCATGCTCAGAGTGTTCACTTTTGCCTTATTTATGGTAGTGTAGATTCGGTGTACCTGTTCTATTACTGGGAAATCATGCCCTATTAAGAGCTTTGATTTAGGTTTCTGCTGTTGATGAAAAGCATGTTGGCAGAGGCTGGCATTTGATCAGAATTGATATGGGATATTTTTGATGTTGTGCTCAGGCCCAGGTTCTATGCTTTATTTTGTGCTGTATGTTGTTCATTATTAGCATGCTATATACACAAAGCATTTTCAGGAGGAGACAGCAATAATCCTAGTTTCTCTAAGGTGTTACATCACATTATAAGTCTCCTGAGGAGGGATAGTGTTTTGGGTGGCATGCAGAGTCCATGCTAATTTTACAGTCTATGCATGGAGAAAGTCATGAAGCACTTCTTCCATAGACTGACCTGGCAATAATGTGCACTCATCTTCCTCAACTTCATGTAGTCAAATTAGCAGGTGTTATTGGATAAATTTGTACATGTTTACATTTCTCTTTGTCTTTTCAGAAAATGACAATCAAAAATATTATAATAAGCTAATCACATGAGCAAGACAAGCTTTCCTACTTAGTTGGTTACATAAATGTTAGCTATGCATTATCATATGATGGAACCACATTATGCAAATTTTTGTATATTTGATTATTTTTTCTTAATGAAAAATCATTGAAAAACATAAAAATTTGTGATAGAAAAGGTTTAAAAGTAGTTGTATCCATTTATGATTATTATGATTATTATTATTATGTATAGTCATGGGTATCCCAATCAAGGACCTGTATATTCTAAGGAATTGCTATACCACTTAGTAACACCTCTCAGCCTAAATATTGGTATAGAAAGTAACAAACTATGGGTACATAGGTCACATTATACCAAATGCATAGAAGAAAACTCAGAGCAAATGATGAGCTTATATCCTATGACTAAATAATAGTACTACTAGGCATAGCAGCAAGCATGGAACACACACACACACACACACACACACACACACACACACACACACACACAAATTGTTCTCCAAAGGTTGAGACATTATCTGTACAAAAGACACAGACTTGTTCTGAATCTCTAGTTTTCTGAATTATGGTTCCTTCATGGCACTTCCCTGGACCAAACATTTACTCTGAAATTCGAAGACTGACAACCATTGTGACTTTTCATATTTTCTCCTGTGGGCAAGCAGTGTACACTGTAGAACCATAGCAATTTATCTCAAATATTATAAAGGAAATGATGACTCACACCTGATCCTTGAACCCCATAAGCCATACTGAAATGGTAGGTTCCATACTTTTGTGTGATTTCTTTCACTCTCTATTATTACTATGTCACATAAACTATTTGCAACTTTCCTTCTTATCAGCTTCAAGTCAGCATGCTATCAGCATAAAGACCAGTGTGACATTTGAGGAATGTCAAGTGATGAAGATCTCTAAAAAGGATATTATGCCACAGACCTAGGGGATTTGTGTAGCCTCAAGCTTAAACTTTGATGGTTTTCTGAAGTGCCTTCCAGATAAAAATAAGATGTTCCTGCTGGCACTTGCGATTAGTGAAGAGAAGCATGCATTCTCAGGCTAACAACTGAATAGCAAATGCCTGTGATGATCTGTTGCAGTCAAAATGCTGAATATGGAGTAGCAACTTCAGCTGGAGAGTCCACATGATTATGTTTACTGTACCTTTGCTAAACTCTGCCATTTAGGAGTGCTGAACAGTGCTGTTAAAAGACAACAAGGCGACGACCCATGAGTCAATTACACTCATGCCTTCTTGGAATTCTCTTTTGTTGTATTCTGATCACTGTGACATCACTGCTATCCTGAACATATGATGTGTGTACCTTGTTTTTGCTAAGATGTTTCTAGTGTATCCTTTGAACACATGGTTATTTCATTTAATATTTCAAATGATATTCCTGATCAATATTGGAAGATATCTATTGTAAGAATGCT
Source organism: Sigmodon hispidus (assembly GCA_004025045.1). Taxonomy (NCBI): domain Eukaryota; kingdom Metazoa; phylum Chordata; class Mammalia; order Rodentia; family Cricetidae; genus Sigmodon; species Sigmodon hispidus. The sequence continues at coordinate 126,872 of PVIH01005008.1, read as the reverse complement.
TGATTTTGGGCTGGAGGGATGGCCCAGCCGTTAAAGGCTTGGCTCACAACCATAAATATAAGAATGCTTGATTTAGTCTCCATGGCTGAGTGAGGGAATGCTTTCTGGGATTCCTTAAGGATATAGCTAGACTATGTTCACAGGTCTCAAATGATGAAAGTGTAACAACTTCCCTATGCTTTAAAAAGTAGGGGTTTTTTTATGTGAAATTTAATTCTTATAAAAGGACATAAATCTTCTGTCCTTATGAAAATGATATCCTGAAATTTGCAGGCAAATGGATGAAAATGGAGAATATTCTCCTGAGCAAGGTATCACAAACCCAGAAAGATAAGCAGGGAATGTATTCACTCATTAGTGGACTTAAAAAACAAAACAAAACACCCAAGCTGCAAACCAAAACCACTGAACAGCTTGGGAACTGAAAATTATATTTAATATAGTCTTCTGCTGTTCATTTGATCACAATACTATTTTTTTTTTAGAAAATAAAGTATTTTTCTATGTAAAAAGGAAGATTTTTAAAGTTTCTCATCCTTCCATTCCTGAGGATTTAAAGATATTAATCTCATTTGGCATAAACAATATAGGTCAATGTCACTAAGGCAATGAAATAAATTGGTACTGCTTTCTTACTTTCAGAAGGAATGGGCTATATAAGGATTTTCTAACACCACTGAAATTATGAGCAATATAATATGCTATCTGAGGAAGGAGTGCAATATCAGTATGATTTATGAATGCTATATTTGAGAAGTGCTAAAAATCTCAGGTCTCTGAATATTAGCTAATGATGCTAGCTGAGAATTAGAAGATCCCAGTTTGATACTTTATTCCTGCAATGTGTCTAGTGCAGATATCATGTTCTTTGTAGGTATTACACAGCAATCCTGTGATGTTCACTAATGATGATTATATTGTATGTTCCAAACTACAAGATTCTCATATCAATTTACTCTTGATATTTTAACAAATCATCACAAAATTGATGGCTTGCATTTGCTAGAGGCTTCCTGAGTTATTTCCTCTACCTTCACAATCATAGCTTAATCATTTTGCAGCCACTCTTCCCATCTCTTTCTCTCTCACTGAATCCCTTTCTCAATACATCTAGAATAGTTTTTTTTTTTTTTTTTTTTTTGAGAACTCAAGAACTTCACTGGAGCAGAACATATGATTTGGATTAATGTTTCCACTTCAGAGTTAGTTTCTAAATTTCATCCATAATATAAATCCTTTCTTTAAGTGACACATTTTTTTTCAGATCAGAAAGAATAAGAATGTTTTAGGCAATATTACTCTATATGCTGTGAAAGCAGTCAAGAACAAGATAAATAGATTGCTTAGAGAGTGACTTGTAGCATTAGGCCAAGTCTAAGAATGAAGAAGTGAATTACACAACGGTCCTTCCCATTTTGAGATGAAACTATAGAAATGGATGGGCCTTGTTATACTCCTCAATGTTTACTCTAGTAAAACAGAAGGCAAAGAAACATGTTTAAGTTCATAAGCCATGCATATAATACAGTATGATGCTATAGTAAGTTGTTTTAATAAGCGAGTAATTTACTGAACAAGTACCAATAAATATGCTAATATGAGAGAGAGAAACCTCATAAGGCTCCATGCTTAAAAAAGGACTACAGGAGACAGGAATCAGTCTTCCTCCAGATACAAACCCCTTGACTGGTTATCTAGTATCTGGTGGTCATCACTGAAATCCTATACATACAAGCACACTAAACAGACTCAGCCAGATTTATTTATGTATAAAAGGAAGAATTAAGACACAAGAGTCAATGAATTTGAGAGGTAGCTTTCTGGGCAGCATGGGATGAATAGGGTATGAAAGAAACAATTTTTTAGATATTAATTAAAAAAATAAACAAAAAATGCCTGATTTAGATTTACTATTCTGGAAGAAACCTTTAGGCTACATTAGCAAACAATTCCACAATATTCAAGAGACAATTAAATATTGATTTTTTAGGCAAAAAAAAATTGTAAAGCCAACCTCTCTGCTACATGGGAACAAATATAGCATCTTTCAAGGGATTAAGAAGACTGTCTCAGTGATTGGGAATAATGGCACACAGTCACTTGCAGGGATAAGAAAAGGTCAATCTCTTTAACCTATGAAACAATGATGGATATTTTGAGTTTTCATTAAAGTAGAAGGATAATTAACTAGCATGTTTGGACAAAGTAGAAGCCTGGCTTGATTTATATATTTTTAAAATTTATCTTGTTACATGCTAGAAAATAGACTGTGGCTACAACAAAGCATCATAAGCTTCACATTTATCTATGTGCATTTTGAGTATAAGTTCTTAGAGTGCAGAGAACATATCACTATTTTCCTTAGAGTTTTTTTTTTTTGTATCTGGCATAATACTCAAAGTATGATAGTTGCTTTTTGCAAAATGGCCACATGAATTATTAAATAAGTGCATATGTAAATTAATTAAAATGAAACAAAATTATTTCTTATTTGGGAATTTTTTTTATGTATGAGAAACTATTTCTCAGTGGAAGTAAACTGTATAAAAAGACATTCCTCTGGGTAATCCTTGTCTATTGGTGATAAAAAGACACAAAGATTAACACAGCAGCAGGCTCAACACTCTGACACCTTGGAATACTGTAAAAATGAACATCTATGTGCTATTTCCAATTTATAGTTTCCTTATGCTCATCACTGCAGGTGGAAACTAAGTAAACAAAATACTTGTGCAACTTCATAATGCATAATTTAACAGCAGTAGCAAGAACAACTTAAAATAAAGCAATAACATCATGTTTCTCCCTTCAGAAAAGAGGTCAAAGTTGGTTTATTTATACACAACTCATGTTCCTGTCCTTGGTACCTTTTTTATTTCCTGCATCACAGTTTCTCCAAACTATACTCCAGACCTTCTTTTGAGCTGAGAACTATGTAAAGCATATACATACCGGCACCAAGTTTTGTGTGATACTTTCAACTAAATCCCCATGAGGTTAAATCACCAGGTACAGAACTTGTAGAAAAGATATCTAAGAATGAAATATGAACTGATGCCCTTGATCTAGAGTAAAGCTATTACACAGTAGCTTGGGCTACTTTGTTCTTAAGTTTAAAAATTGTCAGCTTAACTTCAATTAAATTTATCTCATAGTTTGCATGCTCTATTTTATTTTTCATCTCTTTACTTGTTTGTTGTATCACCACAATCTTGTTTATCCATTCTGCTATTTTTGAACTTTTCAGTTCAACTTTATTTCTACTCCTCTCCTTAGCCTTGATACTTGCTTCCTCCTATGAAGTTTATTGTCCTTATCTTTAATATTTTCTCCAGAACACCAATAATTGTGGCCTCATAGACTTTTTCTTTTTTTGTCTTTCATTATTATTATTATTATTATTAACAAAGAAGTCACACTTTCTATCCTTGTATATCCTTATTAAAGGTCCCTTCCCCCTCCCACCACATCAGGTGGTTTGCACTTTAGGGTTGGTGCAAGGGATGGAGGTAAATGACCGGCACAGAAGTGATAAAGAGCTGAAGGCTTAAATAGCTTTAGTAGCTTTGATTACAAGTGAAGATTTGATGTGGGGCTTAGAGAGGTAAATATAAATTTTAAGAAAAGGAGTTATATTGATTGTGAAAAAGATTTTTACGGAGTTTTGAACCAAAATGTGAGAAATGAAAGGAATATAAAAAGAACGTTAAATTTTGAAGACTTAATATGGACATTTGGAGTCATGGTGAGAGCTAAAGCATATCCATCATGTTCAGTTCCTAATGCACAAGACAACAAAGTCCAAGCATCTTATCCAGCAGCTAATGCACATACACACTGATTGGAGCACAGAACATCACAAACTGTAGGCAACATATTCAGTACCAAATGCACATATATAACAAGGGGGCAGGGGAAAACAGCAGAGGAAATTACAGATGGTAAGATTAAGTGCTTATTCTTTCATTTCTAAAGCAACAGCAACCAAAAATCTCTAATGGAATTTTGTTTAATTCAGGCATACAAGAATAATCAGATTTATCATACATCATTTGATCTTATTCTAATTATGTAATGTCCTTTTGATTAGGTTATATACTAACTTTATTAATTCTAGCAACCTATTATAAGAAAAATTTAAAGAAAAATAAACACATAAAATTATGTCCTTCCTTACCCTTGTTTTCTTTTCTCTAACTGAAAATTTAAAACTTGCCCACTAATATAAACATTTTTCAGTAATGGTATCAAATCCAATCCTTAGTCTTGAAAATATATATTTATTTTTCTACAGTATTTTCTATGGTTATTGTCTAAAAAATTGATTTACTTAGTTGGTATGCTTTACCTTTGTTAAATTAATTTCTAGTTTTCCAGTAGATTTTGTTGTTATTACAAATGACTTCTATTATTTTAACAGCATTTGTTTTAACTTTCTGGCACTATTTAATGTTGATGTAGAAAACTCTTAGTGTTTTATGAAGAGTATTTTATATATTTATAAACTATATGTCAGTGGCATATAAGAAAATGTTTCTAAGCTTAGTCAATCTACTTTAGATCTTGTTGTCTCAATTTCTTCAATCATAAATCAAAAATATCATAAATTCCAATTTTATGAAGTATAAGTGATAAATTTATAATACAAAATAACAAAACAAAAACCACAAAAATTAGTGGGTTCTTTGAACTCAGGCACTTGAACATTATTAAAAAAGGATAAGATACTTACTCCTATTATTTCCAATATTAATAATTTTAAGAAGTAAAGTTTGCTATACTATCAATTAAACTCAATTTGTGGAAATTCAACTTCCTGAAATATCGTGCTTCACTAAGTATTTTCTGCTTGTTCATTACCATCTTAGGTGGCAAATTTACCTTTGAAGCCTGATGTCTTATTTCAAGTGACATTTTAATCCAGATCACAATTTGACTGGTGTTTTTGTCATCATTCTGAGCTGGAGTTGTTAAATAAAGCTTCTGTATCTTCATTAGAAACATTACAATGGAGTAGGGCTCTATCATTTGTACAGGTCAGTGGTTTGTATGGTAACATATTCATAGTTTGAAGTCTCAGTTTGAAATCTTTTTAACACAACTCTACAGCCTTGAGTTAAAACCTCGGGTCAGGTGTCCTGACCTCCCTTTTTGGGATATTCTTTGATATCTAAATAAGATTACATATGATGTCACTTACATTGGAACACAGATCAGTATTGTCTTTTTTCTTCAAAGTCAGACCATCTTGACAGAAGGTTTCAGCATGTATCTTGGCAACCTCAAGGATAAAAAATAGTTCTAAAATGACTATCTAAAATATATTCACAGGCTGGAGAGATGGCTCAGAGGTTAGAAGCACAGACTGTTCTTTCAGAGGTCCTGAGTTTAATTCCCAGCAACCACATGGTGGCTCACAACCATCTCTGGTCATATTTGGCACCCTCTTCTGTATACTGTATACATAATAAATAAATAAATCTTTAAAATAGATTCACTTTTGTTGATTTAAGGAAAAACAGTTGTATGAGATCATGTGGTAGCTTACCAGGTAAAGGCACCTGCCAACAAGCTTGAAGAACTATGTTCAATCCCTGGATCCATATGGTGGAAGGCAAATATAGACTCTTATCTTGTTCCAAGATGTTTTCTGAGCACAACATAGAAGCCATGTTGTGTGCATACACACATTGCACACAAATGCATACATACACACTTAATATAATTTTAAGGAAAAACAATTGTAAAATTTTCTTACATCAATTCATGTCAACGATCAGCATTTAAATTAGGCAAATTGGGTATGGCATTATACAAAAACAAAAACAAAACAAAAAGTCAGTAGTTTAAAACTTTATTTTCTAAAATGAAAGCAAATGCTTCAGCTTCTTAGGGCACTGAAAGGACTAATATCATAGGATTTAGGGAAGATTCTTTTACCAGGAACATAACACAGAATCTCTAGACTTAGAATAGGATTGCATTAACACCAGCATGATCCTGACCATTATACACACTACTCAACTTTGCAAACGTAAAGAGTTGTTCAGTCGCTGGGAGTGACAGTTGCAAGAGTGGACAAACTAAACACCCAATTAATTAGAAAAGCTCTGGTACTCAGAACTTACAATTCATCTTCAAATACCTTGAACTTAAATATTTAATATCATATTTACAGTTACAGAAAATCAACATTGAGCAGTTGCAATAGATAAGAAAGGTTAATAACTAGGTAGCACATCGCTTAAACTGAGGTGCTATGACAAACTACTCACGAACTTACCTTTGTGATCAGGTAAATACTGTACACATGGTGCGGTTAATGAGCAGCAGCAGTGAGAGAGATGCTATAATTAAAGAGTAGAGATCATAGGCATATGCATACATACACTCCATTTTGCAAAAGATTTTATAGTAAATGGACTAGTGTCCTCTGATTTGTCCTTTAAGCTGGCAAGTATATATTTGACTATATCACCTCCATGAAATTTTATGATTGCATAAAACAGGTCTTCAGTATTCTGTTGTGTTGAATGTGTTTCAGGGGCAACTTTTGGAGGTAGTTAAACTTTAGGAGGTGGTACTTAATATGGAGGAAGTAGGTCCCTTGGGACATGAGTTTGAAGATACTGAATAGTCCTTTGCCATGTTATTGCTCTCTGCTTCTTGTTTACCCTGAGGTAAGGAAGCTCTTCTTTGATTCTCTGCTCGACAGTATGTTTCAACTCACCTGGGTCAGAATCAATAAAACTTAGGGCTACAGATTGAAATCACTGAAGCTTTCAGCCACATGAGGCTTCCCTTAAGGTGCTCATGCCATGCAGTGTGCTAATATTAAGAAAATGTAGTGATATACATTGAAATACTCAACTATGAAACATGTCTATCAAAGAACTATGTATTATGGGACCTATCTAGGTGTACATTTCACAACTGAACTGTGTTTAATATGTGTAATTGTAATATGCACCCAGCCTACCATATCTAGATTTTATTTCTGTCAGGTCACATGAAATAGAATAAAAAATTTTCAGCAGTCGCATATTGCTGAAAAGATACAATTGCAATATATCATATAAGGATTAATACTCATTAAGAGGTTATACAAGCACCCATTAATACAATGTAACATTAATGCAATTCTCAGAGAGTTGGAACTACCTATGATGGATGTTCAGTCTTCTCCCAGAGAAAACTGGGAACAAACGAAATGTGATTTCGGTTCTGTGTCCTCAATGACTCTGGCCACACCAGTTTGGGGTCTAGATTCTCTGATGTCACTAGCACTTCATTGGGTAACCTCTGAATTCCACTACAGTTGCATCTTACTAAACATGAGCAAGTTGTTTGCTCATGTCATTATTATTTCAGCAACAAAGTTTAACCTTTATTTGCAGGTATTATAAGTTATGTATAGATAACTTAGGGGTGGTGCATTTAGACATAAAAATACAATTTTATTTTATGTAGGAATCTGAGCATGTTTCTATTTTTCTTTCTTTGATGAATCCTAGAAAGATACCCCACTTTTACTTAGCAAGTACATGAAAGCGAAGACAGACTATATAAGAATTCTAGACTCATTCTCTCCATTTGCCTGCAAATTTCAAGATGTAATTCTTCTAATGCTGCATAATACTCCATAGTGAAAATGTATCACATTTTCTTTAATAAGTCTATTGTTTAGTTCAGGGGTATCTAGGGTTTCCCTCATGTTCTAGCTATTATAAATGATACTTCTATGAACATAGTTGTGCAAATATTCTTGTTATATGATTGACTGTCTTTTGGGCATATACCCAATATTGTTATTGTTGGATCATCAGGTATATTGATTTCCTGTTTTATAATTTTTAAAGTGGCTGTATGTGTTTATAATTCACCAGCAATGGAGGAGTGTTCCCCTTTCTCCACATCCCCTCCATCATAGGGTGTTATTAGTGTTTTTGATCTTACCCATTCTGACAGGTGTAGTATGGTATATCAGAGATGTTTTGGATTTGCATTTCCTTGATGTATGTGAATGTTGAACAATCACTTAAGTATCTTTTGATTATTTGAGATTCTTCTGCTGGAAATGCTCTGTTTAGATCTGTGCTTCATTTGTAAATTGAATTATTTGGGATTTTGACATCTAGTTTCTAGTTTCTTGAGCTCTTTATATATTTTATAGCTCATCGCTCAACATCTTGAAATTTGCAGGCAAATAAATGGAACTAGAAAATAATTATCCTGACTGAGGTAACCCAGACTTAGAACAACAAACATAATATTTATTCACTCATAAGTGTTTATTAGATATAAAGCAAAGGAAAACCAGGTTACAATCCATAATGCCAGAGAAGCTAGGTTATAAGAAGAACCATAAGTGAGATATTCATGGATCCTCCTGGAAAGGAAAGATACATAAAATTTTCTGAGAAACTGGGAGCATGGGGGCTTAATGGAAGCCAGGAAGAGAACATGAGGGAACTCTAGTTTCAGTTGGAGAAGAACAGAGAAGGAGAACAACAAAACAGAGATCTTGACAGAAGTAATCATTTTGGGGATAAGGACAAACCTGGTGCTAGGGAAATTCCCACAAATCCACAAGGATGACCCCAGCTAAGACTCCAGGCAATAGTAAAGGGGGTACCTGAACTGGCCTTATCTTATAATCAAATTAATGATCACCTTAATTGTTATTATAGAACCTTCACCCAACAACTGATGGAAGCAGATGCAGAAATATACATATAAATAAATGCATCCCCTCTCCAGAAAAGGAAATGGAGGAGGAATATGAGCAAAGGGATTTGATGAGAATACCCATTACTGGGAGCTCACTGATGATGGACTGATAGATGGGGATTCTGCATGGGATCATGCTAGACCCTCTAAATGCGTATGACAGTTTTCTGGCTTGGGCAGTTTATGGAGCCTCTGGCAGTGGGGTCAGGATTTATCCCTAGTCCATGCACTGATCTTTTGGATAATATCACATTTCTTATAGAGAAATACCTTGCTCAGCTTTAATACAGTGGGGAGAGGCTTGGTTCTATCTTACCTTGATATGCCAGAGTTTGTTGACTCCCCATGGGAGACTGTATCCTCTTTGAGAAGTAGATTGGTTGGCGAATGTTGGGGGAAGCTGGGGAGTGAGTAGGAAGAAGAGAAGGAAGCGGAACTGTGGTTGACACATAAAAATTCAAATAAAACTAATTTACAAAAATAGAAATTTACAACACTCAAAAAAAAAAAACTTAGACTCTCATGACTCTTAAATTCAAATAGATAGAACTATAGTGCTTACAATACTTTTCTCCCCAGTACAGGATATCTGCAAGTCTGTCTCTCCTATTCCTTTAATAAAATAAGGATTATAAGAACACAATAGGACAGAAAGCCAGCTGGAGTAGGAAGAGAGTTGCTGCCAATTAGCAAGTACTGAATGTACATGTAGGATGAAACCTAGTTCTTCATGTAACAAGTAAAAAGCTGCTTAAAAGGTTTCAACTATGAAATAGTCCACACCTGAGTTTCTAACTAGCAGGTAATTTTATTTTGCTTAATAAACATAATTAGTATGGCATATGGCAGAAAAATTTTCAATTAAAAAGGTTTCTAATATAATTAACCTACTAGAATCAGTCCATAAAATTTAAACATACTACCTATGTTAGGAATAAACCATTGCCATTTGGTTGGGGAAGCAAATTTTAGAACACCCCAGGTCTAAATCTTATGAAGCAATAAAATCAATCTGAGAGGGGGCAGCCAATTTTATATTTGCATATGAAGTATGACCAATGATTCATTCTCAAGACAATATGAAGGTAAATTTACAATTTAGCTCATGGTCTGCATAGCGTGGTGTAAATGAATCAAACAATATACAATAAATTTTAGCGACAGTTAGGTTTCAGGTCTGGTGGTTAAATCACAGGTGGGTTCCCATTACAGATAGATATATTGTTGAAATGATAAAACCACTGAAATAAAAATGTCTTATCCTACTTTAAGCATCTGACTTCAGAAGAAAAGGAAACAGTGGGAGAGATAACAAGTGGTGATAGGAATAGAAAAGAACTAATCTCAGAGCCAAAAATAAAAGGAAGAATCAAAGCAAAGCCACCTGTGTGACCTAGCTGAACAATCCCGGGGTGAAATGAATCAATCCAACGTACAATTTGTGGCTGAGCTGCAGAAATGGATCTGGAAAAATCAAAGGGGATTGGCCAAAAGAGGGGGGAGAAGAGCTGGCTGGGGAGTCGTTTGATCAGGCTCTGCACTGCTCCATCAGATGGGCAAATCAAACAGCTCTACTGTGCATCGCTGGCAGATTTATAGATTTTAATTTTGTTGAAATGCACATGTTCATTTTGGTGAGGAATGGAGTCAGACAGAGGACGTGACCTAGAGCATTTAATATGTATTTATCAAACTTTCAGTTTTATCCATTTATTTCACAGTGCTGGAAATCAGAATGCATGCATAACATTTATCAAGCAAAAGTAAGTAATTACAATTACAAACAAATATAGATGTTTTGAAGATTTAGATATATTTTCAAAGCCTGAATAAGCCTTATTGGCAATTTTTAATAGATAGTATGAAATCTTTTTAATGTTTGTGTTTATTCCAATTTACAACCTCCTTCATTCTCTACTCTTCATAAGGGAAAGTAGTATTTCAGCACAAAATGTGCAAAACTGTACAAGTCATGAATCTAGCCAACGTTATCTTGAAAAATTCTTCAAATAAATAAAAAAGACTTATTCTCAAGCTAAAAGTTAAATAGCTCAAGAAAATCTCATGACTCATTATCTTTATTATCAAGTATAACAAATAATGTTATTATTAAATTTTATTTAGATAATTTTAGTAAGGTATATTCAAAGATGCATATGTACAAAAATGTCTTTTAAGCACATAGAAAGCATGCCAATTGAATACCATAAAGTGTTTTATATCATGTTGTAGAATATTAATTTAAGATGTATTACATTTGTTTATGCTCTGGGACATTTGCTTTAATGATGCAATGATTTGTTGTATTCTTTTATGTTTTATTGGTTTAACTCTGTGAAACTGTGTTACTTGCGAATTTAAAACACCTGAATGGTCTAAGAATGAGTTGAATGGCCAATAGCAGAGCAGAAGAAAGTATAGGCAGGACTGGCAGGCAGAGAGAATAAATAGAAGTCTGGGAATAAAAGAAGAAAGAGCAAGCGAACAAGGAGAGGAAGGCACTATGAACCAGCCACGCAGACACAATCCAGCCATGAAGTAAGAGTGAAAGTAAAATTTATAGAAGTAAGAGAAATGTAAAAGCCCAGAGGCAACAAATAAAGAGATAATTTACACTTAAGAAAAGCTAGCTAGCAATGACCCAAACTAAGGCTAATTTATAATTAAGAATAAGCCTTCCTCATGTGTGATTTATTTTAGAGCTGGGCCCTCATAAAAGCAAAGATAGCTAACAACGGATATCTAACTAAACATGTTAAAGATGAATTAATAATTGTGTTTTTTTAAAAAAATAGGTTTACTTATTTATTACATATACAGTGCTCTGCCTGCATATATGACTGCATGCCAGAAGAGGGAAACAGATATCACTATAGAGGTTGTGAGGCACCATGTGATTGCTGGGAATTGAACTCAGAACCAACCTCTAGATGAGCAGTTAACTGCTCTTAACCTCTGAGCCATCTCTCCAGCCCAGCAATTTTTTTAAAATAAACTTATTCACATTACCTATGTTTCTTAGATTAAATGAAAAGATATAAATTTTATGCATACCAAAAACTCTATTTTATCAGGGTGATTGTTATATGCACTTAACAGAGATCATTCAACTTTGCATGTAAATGTAACCATACAACAATTGATCATGACCAGGAGCAATCAATACCCAAATAATGGAAATGCACTTGTGTGCTTATAGTAGCTGGATGTTTTTGTTGTTGTTTACCTGCTCATTATTTAGTCTTTGTTCATTTTTTTTACTATGTATAAAATGGTTTTGTTTGTATGTATTTATTTTAGCCACATGAATACCTGTGAATTGAGAAAATGTCAAATCCCCTGGAACTGAAGTTACAGAAGCTTGTGAGCAGGTACGTGGACGCTGGAATCAAAATGTGGTCCCCTATGAGAACAGCAAGGGCTCCGAACTGCTGAACCATGTGTCTAGTACCTTATCCTTTCATTTATATAACATTATGAAATAGCTAAATTTAGGGGGCTGGAGAGATGGCTCAGCGGTTAAGAGCACCGTCTGCTCTTCCTGAGGACCCGGGTTCGATTCCCAGCACCCACACGGCAGCTCACAACTGTCTGTAGTTCCAGTTCCAGGCAAACACCAAGGCAAATAAATAAATAAAGTTTAAAAAAAGAAATAGCTAAATTTAGTATATAATATTTGAAGAACGAACTAAGGATCTTACAACACATAAAACCGTATTAATTCAGAGAGTTTCACCAGTCTGTGTAGCAAAACAATAAATAGGTAGAGAAATGGATTTGTACATAAAAATGGCTTCTTTGGCTATTGCTTGAGATTTTGATATCTGGGGTTGGTGTGAAGAGTTACCACTTTTGACTGACTGACATTCTATTACTGTGTGGAGAATTATCTGTTATGAAAATAGACACTTAGGTTTTAGGATTTCTACCTACTAAATAAGGGTGTCCATGGTTGTGTAGAAGTTTACATTATAAATCACTTTAATTCAAGTTTTATTTAATTGACATTTCTGGAATAAATAATAAGAGTCTGGTATTCTCCTTTGGTGGTGTTTAGCATGAGTCTGTGAATGACAATCTGCAAAACTTCACTTTAGCCTTAGCTTCTCGACAGGAAATGTGAAATAATCTTGAGAAATTTGCTGCTTAGCTGAGCATTAGTTATCTCACTTTCAAAATAGTCTAGAGATGGATAAGCATAAGCTTTTAGTTATCCGTGATCGTATCTTTATTCTATGATAAATGTTGATGTATTGCCATTCCAATGTTAATTGATTGAAGTGTAATGTGTCTTGCTAGTTATCCCATATTGGCCACAGATCCCATTAGCAACTGTATAAGATTATAAGTGATTAGTAATATTTGTGAGATGTTTGTCTTTACTGTACTTGGCTTGGTGGTTATAGTTAGTGGATATATGGGATACTCCTAATATTGTTAATCCATGAATAGGGTTGCAATTTATAAAATAATAAATGCTTTTTTAATTCAGGTGCTTCATTGCACATTTTTCAAAACATTCCCAGGAACAGCAGCATTATTCATACACAAACTCGATAAATTGAATAAGAAAGACATTGATGGATAATGACTGACATGCTTATCCAAGAGTCCATCAGTGACTTGTCAGCAGAGTCTATGAAAGACTGTGCTGCGAGTCTAGAAATTTTTCTCAGATGCATTGTGTTTAATTGTCGAGAGAAGCACATGCAAGTTGTAAAGTAAATGAAATCGGCACAAATACCTCTTAAGTATAAATATTGTATTTATAGAGTTTGATAGAAATCAGCATCCATTAGACTGACTGTCTCTGTACTCAGACCAAAATTTGGGACTAAAATTATATCTACTATATTTAATTTTTGTTGACTAATTTGATTCCATGAGTGATCAGAATTGGTCTTAAAAGCACTGGTGCTCTTAACAAAGAATTTATTGTGATATTTATGAATCAATTTATTTAGATTTCCATGGCATATTTTTCCTTTTTTGAAATTCTTATTTAAATCTATAGTCAATGTATAAAGTTTAAATTATACCTTACAGAAGAAGCTGATCATAAGCATTTACCTTAATAAGCCTTGGTAAAGTGACTTCTTTTTATAAAAACAGGAAAATTGAGAAAGACAATTTTATTGTATAGCTTCTGTACCACACAGGTAGTCCTACATTCCCACAATCATGACCATCTCTGCTGACATAGCAATATCACCAAGATTATGGTATATATCAGGATTTGTTATGGCCTTGAACATTTAGTGACACTGTACAGAAGGATATGGGCTCTCCATTGATTGCATTGCTGTACAGATTAGTTTGGTACTGTCATACAACCCTTGTGTTCTGCCAGTTCTTACCTCCCTCTAGCTGTTGGCAAACAGGGTACTTTCTAGCACATTTAATGTATAGACTTTTATACATATCCATATGGTTGTTCATACCATAGGTTTATAGTTCAGTTCTTCCTTTCACTTGGTAATTCAGACTTGATCTTCCTTTGTTCATTTTTAAGAGTTCATATTTTAGATTACTTTAGTGTGGAACAATATTCTTTTGCCTATGAACAATCAATTGAGTCATCTTCATATTTGGGTACATAATTAATCTTGTTATAAATATATTACAGAGGGTTATTGTGTTTGAAATTAACATGTATAATTAAAAGTTAAAGAGATAGTTTTGAGGGTAAAAAGAATAGAAATAGATCAAAGACTGAAAAATAAAGCAAATATATAAATATTTTAAACAAAAATATACTATAAATTATAAAATAAATAATGTGTAAAGTAAATAAATAATATTGTGATATGTGTATACATAATTAAAATATATATGCATATTAATGCAAATGTATACATATATGTACAGATGGGGGATATGAGACTAGAAGTCAGAGGTTGATTTTGGAGTTCTCAATTGCTTATCCACAACATTTTTTGAAACAGGGATTCACACAAGAACAGAAACACAAGTAATTCATTATATTAACTGACAACAAGTTTTGAGGAATTTTTTTTCCATGCCTCCCCAATGCTGAGGTTACAGGTGTGCACCATCATGCTTAGTACTGACCATTGAGACTAAATATGAGGACACAGACCTTTTTGGTGTCATGGAAAGCACTCTAATGATAAAACCATCTTCCCAATATCCAAAGTCATAGTTTACCAAAATATATCACAAATCTGCTTATAAACAAATATATTATGTACTAAATATATATAACTAAAAATACATAAATTCAATTGAAATATACTTTTAAGAATCTAGAAAAATTCCAGACAATAAGAAGTAATCTGGATGAATACTCTTAATAACATGGATATGTAATATGAATACATAATATCTTTGAGATTTTATAGATTTGTGTTTCAGTTTTTAATAGCATTTATTATAATCCACTTATGAATCTAATTCTACATATCCTTATTAGTCTTCTTTCATGAATGAGGAAATAGAAGACCTAAAGCTTATATTAATGACAATGCATTTTAAAACTCAGATATGTAACATCAACATACTTCATTATTTTTCTAAGAATCTGCATCATCTCCTGGAATCTCTTTGGTGTCTATATGGAATCTTTCTGGCTGTCTCCTTTGCTCTGAGATTTTCCCAGTCTGGTAGCTCTGCCCAAACTTCCTGTCTGCCTTCAGCCAATCAGCTTTTTATTAAACCTGTAGACAGGACAATTATTTAAAATGTAATACATAATCCCACTATGTAAGATAGCTTACAATAACTGTGGAACTATTATACAACATAAATATATAAAGGGAAAGTCAAAGATGCCCAAAGCTTGTAAGGCAAATGCATCAGTCAATATGGTAGAAATATAATAAATTATGAAGCACATCTTATTTTTAAAACTTAGTTTTCACAAAATTGGCTTCATTCAACAAATTGGGTAATTTGACATATGAATGATCTGCAGGTAAGGACTTAAGTTGAGTATTGTTTCCTAACTTAGTTTGTATATGGTTTGTCACCTCCCACACAAAAGTCAATTCTTCAAAAAATTACAGAAATGTAAAGTGTGGATGTCAATAACTGTGATAATCAATGTAAGAAATCTAGGAATCTTGGAAATTTTTATTTACAGAGATGGTGGTTCATGGACATTTGAGGGCACATTGTTTGAGAAAAAAATTGATAATGTTTTACTCTGGTACCTTTTTTCTTTCTTTTAAATTTGTTTTCTCTCTACAATGTCTGATTGCATGAATTCAAACAGATCCATTTGATAGAGATAGATGTGTTATATGTGAAACACCTAAAATTAAAATTGTACATCTCAAATGTCTACATATGTGCTTTAAAATTATTTTATTTCATTACAGACCGTATCTTGCAATTCTAAATTCAAACATGAAATTACAGAGAACTAAGCATATAAACTAACTTAGTGGCTAAATAATAATAAGTTGAAAGGTATGGATATCCCTTTGGACTACTGAAAACATTATCTACAAAATGAGTGGTCATAGATGACATGTGACTAAACATGCACTCAAAAGTGGAATCATCTGGATTGATTTCAGAAAAAGAGAAAGACCCTTTTTCCTCCTACAATTTCATAAATACTGCACATACTAACATTTTAATAATTTACAGATGTTCTAGTATATGCAAGTAGATAGACAAACTTTTAGTTATGTAGTAATAAATCATTCAAATGAATTGTGATGCTGTGAAGGATCCCTGCAGATGTAAAATTCACTAAGCAAAAAACCCCATCAACTTTCCTGAGAGTGTTTCAGTTCTTAAGCTAGGTAGTGTCTACCCAAGTGACTTTTATCACTCTATACTTTAGCATCTTAAATATTTAATAATCATTCAAGTGCACCAGAATAAATATGAGTAAGAGAACATTATGAGTTCAAAGAATGACCTCTTTTTCAGCAGTCATATTTTATATTCTGTCTGAGAGGCAGAGCACAGCTGGTCAATCAGTCTTTTTAGAGGCTAAGCACATTTTATTATGCTTCAAAACTGGGATAGAGGAGTCCTGTGACTATTTTGGGACCATTTACATTAGACATTTGAGTTAATATCTGTAGTATAACATTCATTATCACATAAATAAACCTACTATTGACAATCTTTACCATTTCAGTTCAGGGCAGATGGCTTTAGGGTCAATAAATTTGACAGAAATAAACTAAGTAACCTTTTAGCTCAGCAGTTCTTAGCATACTCTGTTATACACATTGAAATTATATCTGAGAGTGGCAGGCTGTTTGTATGTACATAGGACAGTAAATACACTCATGAAAATGAATTCATATGATTTAAACAATTATTTTGTAAACATAAATGAACTTATCAAGTAAAATTCAACTTTATCAAACTTAAAAAAGAAAACAAGTATAATATATGCATCTTAAGAAAATGCATGAAATTTACTTTGCTAATATAATGAAGTAGTTATTTGGAGGGAACTAAATACATACTTCTTTTGTGTTTTCATAGTGAGTTATTGCTGTTCATTTGTGGTGTTGATACATGTTCCTTTTTCTTACGGATGAGGAAACAACTTTGCAAAGGATAATAAACTTGTTTCTAATGAGGTGCTAAGTACATTCATGGTAAGAGAGATTTCTGTTTTCTAATTTATTCAAATATTTCAAAATAACAAAAATCATGGGTGTTACTTTTAATACAGGTTTCCAGATTTCAATAAATCTTATGGCTATCAATGCAAATGACAGTAGAATTTCACTCAAATGCAATTTTATTGGTCTTGAGGCTTATCTCCTGCCCCCAAGATAAAAGGTTAACTCTCATTCTATTACTATAGCTTAAGTTATTATTATTTATGTTGTTATTGTTGTTAAATGGGAAACACACTCTCCACATTATTTTGTGTGTTAACTTTTTGTTTGTTTCTGTTTTTGTTTTTAGAGGCAGGATTTCTCTGAGTAGCTCTGGATCTCTGGAACTACTTTGTA
Source organism: Sigmodon hispidus (assembly GCA_004025045.1). Lineage (NCBI taxonomy): Eukaryota > Metazoa > Chordata > Mammalia > Rodentia > Cricetidae > Sigmodon > Sigmodon hispidus. The sequence goes on along the minus strand of PVIH01005008.1, from coordinate 109,191 downwards.
GATCAAGCTAATCTTGTACTCTGAAATCAGCCTCCCTTTGCCTCCCATGTGCTGGGATTAAAGTCTTGCTACTTCAACTTTTTTTTTTCTGACACAAAGATTTATTCATGTTGTTGGAAGTATTATCAGTTGCTATTGATGTAAGGATAAAATGAAATCTAGCTTCTCTTTGATACATACATACTGTGTACATATTGGCTGATTCGTTTAATGCTTTTAAAATATCATGCTTAATCATATTTAAGTGTGGCCCTCAGTAGATTTATAGCTTAAAGAATGGCTTTCTGTGCCATGTGTTATCTTGCAATTCAGTTAGAGAAAGAATATCCTTAAATTATTGTTTCATCTCATTACCTTATTTCTTATCATAGAAGTTTTTCCACATCATGTAAACATTTATCACATTAGTAAATTTTTTCTTTTGATTTTCCTGATTAAGAAATAATAGTACTTCTTGATAGTTTTTACTCTGATTTTTTGGACAGTTAATGAAATCTATCACATTTTCTTATTTTTTATTGTACCTTATTATTTTCTGTTTATAAATAGGTCAAATTTTATTAGTTGAGAATTTTATATATTGTATTTTGGTCATATTCATTCCCTCCCCAAAGTCCGAAAAGCCCATATGTCCTGCTTACTTACCCAAAATATGTCTTCTTTTACTTTATGTGATGACAGTTTTAAATTATCATTGCTTTGCATTTTAATGGGAGTTTCAAATTTTCCATTTATTTTTAACGGTAACATCTGTTAAAATTGTTTTTGAGTAGTAAAACAATTAAAATTTTATAAATAAAATTTAAGTATATAGTATAAATTATGTTCATATAGAGGGAGTTGTGTATACTCTGTATAACAAACATTAACAAACACGTATAATGTATATAGATCTCACTATTCTGAGATTAGGGAATGATTTTTATTTTTCATTGAAGGAAATTCATACAATATATCCTGTAACTCCTACCAAATCTTTTCCACTTCCCTGCCTACCTGACTCCATTTCCTTTTTCACTTTAGGAAGCAAACAAATAGGCTAGTAAAAACAACACTCCTCTCCAACATCACACAAAAACCATCATTAAACAACAAAAGAGGAAAGCACACATACACAATTTAGAAACTATAAAATACCAAAACAAAAGACTCATAAGAAAAAGGAAAATGATGTCATAACAAACCAATATGAGAATGAGAATCCACAAAAATATCATTGACTTCATTTTGTGTTGGCCACCCACTAGTGGACATGTTTCTTGCTTTAAATCTACCCACCTCCTCTCCTAGGAGCACCCTTCTAGGGTTTTGTTTTTATGGTTCTCAAATTCCCGTATCAGATTCACTCTTCTCCTGTCACATTTGAAGTTGGTAAGATATGTTTGACAGGCAGCTTGAAAGAAAGATTTCCTGAATCTAGTGTAATTTTAAAGTGGTTTCACAATCTCTCCAGCATAGGCTGTCATCTGTGTCTTTTCTCTTAGCCAATCTGACAAGTGTAAGGTTGTATCTCAAAGTTGTTTTGATTTGCACTTCTCTGATGGCTAAAGATGATGAGCACTTTCTCATGTGCCTTTCAGCCAATCTCACTATTCTGAGATTAGGCAGGGAAGTGGAAAAGATTTGGTAGGAGTTACAGGATATATTGTATGAATTTCCTTCAATGAAAAATAAAAAATTCTTCTGCTGAGAATTCCCTTTTTAGATCTGAACCCCATTTTTTGATTGAGTTATTCAAGGTCTTGGGCTCTAGTTTCTTGAGTTCTTTATATATTTTAGAGACCAGTCCTCTATCACCTCTAGGGTTGGTGAAAAGCTTTACCTATTCTGTAGGCTGTCGTTTTGTCCTATTGAAAGTGTCCTTACTGTTGGTGGGAGTGTAAGCTTGTTCAGGCACTCTGGAATTCAGTATGGCAGTTTCTCAGAAAACTGAGAATCAATCTCCCCAAGGATCCAGCAATACCACTTCTGGACATATACCCTAAAGACACACATTTGCACTCCAAATGCATTAGCTCAACTATGTTTATAGCAGCATTATTCATCATAGCAAGAACCTGGAAACAACCTAGACGACCTTCAACTGAAGAATGGATTAACAAACTGTGGTACATCTACAGAATGGAGTACTACTCAGCAGTAAGAAAAAAATGATATCCTAAAATTTGCAGGCAAGTGGATGGATTTGGATAATATCCTCCTGAGCAAGGTATCACAAACCCAGAAAGATAAACAGGGGATGTACTCACTCATTAGTGGACTCTAAACAAAACAGCAAAAAGCAAAGTATGTCCAAGATGCAAACCACAACCACTGAAAAGCTTGGAATCTGATATACCCTGGACTGGCACCTTGGATGCCACTCCCTCTAGAGGAACACTCAACTCAGTCTTGATGTTGGGATGAGGAAACCGGATCTGCTAGGAGTGGATGCTGAACTAAGCCATATTGTGCCCTTGCTGGGGAGGAGATGGGAGATGTGGAGAAGAGAGGGTGACTGGAAGGGGTGGGAAGGGGATACATGTACTCTCCCCTCTCTCTCTCTCTTCAGGAGCTCAACCTGGTGCTTACCTATGAATCTCTGTTTCTACCTCTATCCATTGCTGGATGAATGTTCCATAATGACAATCAGGGTGTTCATTCATTTGATTATAGGAAAATCTGAGAGTATCATTCTGAGTGAGGTAACACTGGTCCTGAAAAATAGACATGGTGTGTACTGACTCATAAGTGATTTTATACATAAAGCAGAGAATATTCAGGCTGCAAACTGCAATCCCCAAACAGATAGATAACATGAGGAACTTAAGAGAGACACCCAGTGATCCCCTTGGGAAAGGGAAATAAAGATCTCCTGAGATCATAACAGGGAGCAAACACGGGGAAATGGGAACAAATCATGAGAGATGGAGACAGCTGAGTGAGAGGAGCAACAGAGGAGGATAAAAAAGAAACGGATATGTTGGTAGAGGGAGCTTTGGGGGGTTAGAAAGAAACTTGGTGCTATGGAAACCTCTAAGATCCCACAAGATATTCCTGGCTAGGACTCCAAGCAAAACACAGTGAGAATAGAATGATAGTTACCAAACATAGTTTTCTTGGAATTTCATACTACATAGCTTTGGATAGGTTGATTCATATTAGTAAAATGCTAACTGTGGCAACAATTTTAATTTTTGACTTTGCTTGCTTTAAGAAATTAACTGTGTCCTCAGGTACTGTGATAAAGAGCGTTGATTTTGGTCATATACAGAATGGCAGAAACAGCTGGTGTTTATGTACTCCTTTGCTAAATTGCAGTTGACTAATTGTTTTCCATGTGTCAACACAGCACTTGATTAATCTCTCTTCCTTTGTTAGCCTAATGTTCAGCAATTAAGATATGTTCCTTTAAATATTTTACTCCTTTCCTATATTTCTGGCATTCTGTAAAACTCATTGTATTTAATTGTTTTTATATTTTTTCAGAAAATTTCAATTGTTTCAATCCTTCACAAATTTAAATATTTTTTAACAGGCTCAGAAATTATCTTATGATGTAGAGTGTATGAACAAGAAGTAATTCAATTTTTTCATCTTTACAGTGTTAAGTCTCCCTATAATAAAAGTACTTGCTGATTTATTTATAGCTTTACATGTATTTCTGTAAACTTCTATGGATATTTTATAATGCTTATTTATTTTTTATAATTAAAAATATTTTTATGAAAATTTAAAGTTATATTTTCAATAGCTAAGTAGGTTATGGGTTATTCTATTTTGATTATTGGAGTAATTGTATATGGATATTACAATACTTATTTGGAGTATGTGAGACAGAAACAGAGTTTAGAATTTAATACAAAAGGACATTGGACCTACAACTATACAAGAAAATGGATTTTAGTCTTTTATGTGCCTGTTACTTCACTCAGGATGTTATTTTCTAGTTCTATCCATTTGCCTGAAAATTTTATAATGTCAATGTCTATTACAGCAGAGTAATGATGAGTTGTGTATCTGTACCACATTTTCTTTATCCCTTTTTCCATTGAGGGGCACCCAGGTTGTTTCCCCATTCTGGGCATTATAAATAATGCTACCATGAAATATCCCTGCTTCATTGGAATGAAGCCTACTTAATCATAATGAGTAATCTTTTAATGTGTTCTTGAATTCATTTTGCCAGTATTTTTGAGTATTTCTGCATCAATGTTCATGAGAGAGATCGATCTCTAATTCTCTTTCTAGGTCACATGGTTGAGTATCAGGGTAACTGTAGCCTCATGAAAAGAATTTGGTAATGCTTCGTCTGTTTTATTTGTGTAGAACAATTTAATAAATGTTGTTGGAAATGCAGAAGCAGACCAGTGTCCAGAGTGAAATCAAAGGTGAGTGGATTCCAGCTCCTGGGCTGCCTGCCTGGAGAATCCCTCTCTGGGGGCAGGGTCATACCCATGCTCTGACTTCACACTCTCACTAGCTTACAGGTCTTAGGGTAAAGCTGGGAGGGGCGTTCTCCAGTGATCCCTAGTAGAAGGAATTTCCCATGGTCAGGCCCCAACTCCAGGGTGAACTGTGTCATCAGACAAGGACTGAGGACTTTGAAACTCAGACCCCTGTGTAGAGCGAAGTCAGAGATCATGCAGACCCCTTGTTCAGAGGAGAAAGGAAACACACAAGCCCTCTAGTCACAACTGACTAGGAGCTGACCAAGAGTGAACCACTGAAGCAATGGGCAGACATTATTGCAAGAATACACATAACAATATAAAAAACAAGGCAACACCAGAACAAACTGGTGGTTCTACAACATCAAGACCTGAACAGAGCAATGAAGAGGAAACAGAAAAAAACAACATCAAAAACATTTTTATAAAGATTATAGAAACCTTAAAATAGGATATAAAAAAATCCCTAAAGGAAATAGAAGAAAATACAAACAAAAAACTTAAAAAAAAAATAGCTCTTCTTTGAATCTCCAGTAGAAATCTGTGCTGAACCATCACGCTCTAAACTTTTTTTGGTTAAAAGGCTTTTAATGACTGCTTTTATATTCTTAGAGGTTATAGGTCTTTTTAAATTGTTTGTTGCTTTTTATTTAATTTTGGTATGTGGTACCGATTCAGAAAATTGTCTATAACTTTTAAGTTTTCCAATTTTGTGCGATACAGATTTTTGAAGGATGACCTGATAATTCTCTGGATTTCCTCATTGTTGTTATGGCTCCCCTTTTGTTTCTAATTTTGTTAATTTGGATATTCTCTTTATGCCTTTTAGTTAGCTTGGATAGGGGTTTGTTTATCTTGTTGATTTTCTCAAGGAACCAACTTTTCATTTCATTGATTCTTTGTATTATTCTCTTTGTTTCACTTTTATTAATTTCAGCCCTCAGATTTGTTATTTCCTGATGTCTATTTCTCCAGGGTGAGTTTGCTTCTTCATGTTCTAGAGCTTTCTACTGTGTTGTTAAGTCCCTAGTGTGAGATTTCTCCAAATTCTTTATGTAGGCACCTAGTGCTATGGACTTTCCTTCTAGTACTGTTTTCATAGTGTCCCATAAACTTGAGTATGTTGTACAATCATTTTCATTAAATTCTAGGAAGTCGTTAATTTATTTCTTTGTTTTTTCCTAAAACCTGTGGTTATTCAGTTGATTTTTTTTTAATTTTGCATGAGTTTGTAGGATTTCTCTAATTTGTCTTCCTGTTGAACTAACTTTAAATTAGGTCATCCAATAAAATACAGGAGGTTATTTCTATTTTTGTAGCTGCTGAGATTTTCTTTATGACCAAGTATGTGGTCAGTTTTAGACAACTGGAATGTTGTATAATAGGTACAATGTCTATTAAGTCCATATCAGTCATAACATCTGTTAGGTATCTTATTTCTCTATTAAGTTTCTCTCTGAAAGACCTGTCATTGGTGAGAGTAGAGTCTTCTAGTATTATTGTGTGGGGTTTTATGTGAATTTTAAACTTTAGTAATGTTTCTTTTACATATGTAGGTACCCTTGTATTTGGGGTATAAATGTTCTGAATTGATACTACATCTTTATTAATTCTTCCTGGGATGAATATGCAATCGCCTTTAAGATCTCTTTTGATTGATTTTAGTTTAGAGTCTACTTTGTTAGATTTTAGGTTAGCTATACCAGCTTGCTTACATCCATTTGGTTGGAAAGTATTTTTCCAACCACTTACTCTGAGGTATGGTCTGTATTTGAAGTTGAGGTGTATTTCTTGTATGTAGGAAAAGAATAGATTCTGTTTTTATTCATATCTATTCTGTTGGACTTTGTCATTTTTTTAAAGATTTATTTATTTACTATGTATACAGTGTACAGAAGAGGGTACCAGATGGTTGTGAGATATCTTACTCAATTTCTTTAAGGAATAATTTTAATTTATTCTGTAAAGGCTTCTGTCATATTTATACATTTATTGTTAAGGTAGTTTTTTCAGCTTCTTGTGCATTGAGATGTTCAGGTCTTACTGATGTAGAACTGCTGGGTTCCAGTGGTGTCATATTGCTTTTTGTGTTATTGAATGTATTCTTACACTGGCATCTACCCATTTATCTCTTCAGTAGGTGCTGACTGTGTCAGTTTCTCAGGGAGCCAGTTTTGGTCCATTCTGGGCTGGTGGTATTGTTTCTCAGAGAGCTGCTGTGGAGTAGGACCTGTAGATTACAAGGTCAAATGGGGAAGTGGTTGGAAAGTCTGTCTGTAGGAGTCTTCTTTGCTGGCCTGCAACTGGAACTGCAATGGGTGGGAGTGGTGAGACACAGGATATGTCCCAGGACCTAGAGTGTAGCTTCTGTGCTGTGCCTCTGGGACAATAGCCACTCACCTCTTGGTCCAATTGGAGCTATCAAAGTCTATTTCTCAGTGAGCCACTGAGGTACGAGGGAATGAGTGGGTTTGAAAGACAAAGTGCAACTTGTAGATTACAGGGTCAGATGAAAAGACCTGCCTTTATGAGACTTGCCTGGTGGCCTGAAACTAGGCTTCAATAGGAAGGACTCACTTTTAGTCATTTTAAAATCAAATTCATGTTTAGAAATCAAAGATACGTGAGAAAGAAAGAGAACAGATGTCTCCTATTGGGAGAAGAAGCAGATTATGATACACATGTAAACAAAGGGAACCATGGAACACGTTAGTGAGAATAATGGGCCCAGGTGTAGTAAAGGTCATCAGGGCACAAATTCCAACAGAAGTTTTCATAGCCTGTGTGTTAACTGAGAGACTCTTCGTGCCCATCTTTACAGTAAAGGAAACTCTTTACTGTCAATGAAGTTTTACTAACCCAACTTGGCTAGGCTTATCATTTTAGGTGAACCCCGAATTTGGAATGTTATATGCTTTGTTTTTTCTATTTGGAAACATACTTATCTTATTTTCTCTTTGTTTTCTAACTAACTTCAGCAGAAGAAACTATATTCAGAGCTTCCAGGGGGAAGACCCATTCATTCTATACCATATTGGGTTCAGTAATTTTGGAATAACTTGATCTATATGTCCTTGGGAAAATGTTGAGTACATTAATGTTGGGAGATTTAGAGGGGTATACTAGAGGCTGGACATGTGTCTCAGTACCTCTCAGTTAAAGAACGACCTTTTAAGATATCTTTGGCATTTACAAAAGACAATATGACTGACTTTTTATCCATGTATTCCCTTCTTCAGACTTCCTTCCTGCTCCTGCCCCTCCCAGTCACTCACTCTCCTCCTTATCTCTTTATCTCCTCCCCAATAATGGCAGGAGGTCCCAAGGTCCCAAGGTGGCTTAGTTCAGCATCTACTTGAGACAGATTCGCTTTCCTTACCCCATCATTGAGACTGACATCTAAGTGATGGTACATGATAGAAAGGTATGTAAAACTTCTGAAACATATTCATGGTAAATATTCTTCCTGTTCATTAACTTTTCACGCCTGAATTATACAAGTGGTTTACAGACTACACATTAAGAGAAAGAAAGAACGTATACAGTCAACTTAAGAAAAGGATAGAATAAAGCTGGGTCCTAGACTCCATGTTGCTGCCATTTGGGCTTTTCACAAGTGAAAAATAAGCTCTCAGCTTATTTCCTGAGGGCAAATAAATCATCTGCCTTGAGCAAGCAGTACATTACTCTCGATGTAGAAACAGATATAAACAATATATTTCCATTATATTCAATTTTATTAATCAATATTCAAACCAACTGGTAGTATACTATGTTACAAATTCTCATGAATTAAAAATAATAATTGTTTCTTTCTTTATAAGGTTCATTATACTGTTTTCTTAAATGTATTTCTAATATTAATAAATAACTAACAAATAGTAGATCAAATGTGTTATGTATATCAGCATAAAATATCTTAGAGATAGAATGATTTAAAACTTCATTTTATATATTTAAAATTTACTTTTAATTTATACATTTTTAACACATGACAGTAGTAAATATCCTATCGTTTACAAACTTTTGCAACAACAGGCATGCTTTACTTCTGCATGCAAAGAGCTGGTCTTTTCAAAGGAAAGATAGCCACAGAAAATGGAGAAGAGGTAGGATCAGAGACCGTGTAATTGTGTGGTATCTGAACAGTAATAGAAATTTTTATTCTAAAAGTGAAAAGAATTGAAAAGTAAGCAAGGGTGCTGTTCCATAATATTTATGAGTCACATATGGGACAGAGTAAGAAGATTGGACTGTATCTATGTACCCTCAAACCATCAACATAGCCTTTCTTGCCCCCCCCCCTGCAAAAAATTGGTGATTTACAAATAATACAACATTGTGATCAATTTTTCTGGAACACTTCACAATAACATCAAACAGAGGACCCTTAAAGAAACAAAGTATGTGATGGTAAAACTAATTTGGTACCAGTATATTAGTGATAAATACTAAAAAGAAGTATATAGTCTAAGATAAACAAATATTCAAAGTATTTCTGTACTATTGCTTACTACCAGAGTACTATTACTATAACATTTAAAGTATATGTTGTTATTGCTCAATCTTATAGTTAAGGTAATTTGTAAGTTGAACCCCTGGAAAGGACCAGTAATCAGTAGAGGGCTATGACATGTATAGCAGTCAAGTGAGTTAGTCTGCAAAGCTGTGTGTGCCCAGGGAAGCGTTCTAGCTGTATGTGGAAGGTACAAAACACTGAATATGCTTATGAAAGTTATAAATTCTTATAACATTCATTACAGCACATAGTAAAGCCAGCCAGAGGCTATCTCAGTGAAATGAATATATTTGTTTGCCTCTGTTCCTCTCCACTGTGGATTCATAATAACCAGAAACCTCTTTTAGGTACATTACAGAAAGCAATCTTACTATATTCTTTGCATTTACTTCTGTCATGTTTTCTGCTCTGTGAAAAACCCTGTGAACAGTCTATGATTTTAAAGGCGATAGTTATGGATGAATTATAAGTGTGTCAGTTCAACAAAGGTTTATGGTATTCTAACAAGTGAGAAGCACCCCAAGAAATAGTTTAGTTAATTTAAATAACCAAATTCTACATGATAAAGGAAGGCAAATCTAAAACTTTCAGTATTCCATTGAGATACAGGCTTTTGTCACTAGTTATTAGGAAACATTGAAGGAAGAACTTAGTGCTATTATTTTGCTAATAGAATGACCTCCGAGTTCTTATAACTCACATTGATTAGTATAGATTAGTAGTGTTTATGTGTGTGTATGAGTGTGTTTATGAGACTTACATTTGAGAGAGAGAAAGAGAAAGGGAGACAGACAGAGAGGGCATGAGAAAGGGAACTATAGAGAGACACAGAGAAACAAACACAATATGAAGATTGGAAGAAAAACGGGGAGATAGGACAGAAGAATTGAATGGGAAGAAGTAAGCATCAGATTAAATCAAAATACATTGTATGCATGTATGCATATTAAAACATGTACACTGAAATCATTTGGATAACTTAATGATAATGATAATATTTATTAGCGGTATAAATGCAATTTATATGTGTCTGTTCTTAAAACTTAGCACTAAAATTTAACAGTATTTCATTATTTTGTAATTCTGTTCATGTTTAGAGCAAGTGTATAGCCCTAAAAATTGGCTGTGGCTTTATTTTTAAAATGTAAAGATAAAGGATCACCATACTGGTTCTCTGATTATGTTATATAATGTAGCCATATACTTGTGGAATCACCCTTTGACTACAGAATAATAGCCTGTGATTTTTAAGAGTTTTGTTTAAAATCCCACTTTTATGGTTCAAGAAATGGGTGTTGACCCATACGCTGTAGGTACTGATTTATCCACTTCCTGTTCAGTGAACCTCAAATGGTTTTGAAACAGCTCTGAAAAAGCCATTGAACATTTGAAAGTATTTTATGATAGCTATATACTTTTAAGTGAATTCCCATTACACAAGGGTGTAAATTGCTCAAGTTAAAAAAGGATTATTTTTCTAATAAGTGAACTTGTGTTCTGTTCTTCATGCCCTGCTATATCTAGAGTTTCTCTTTTAGGGAAGTAGTATCAACTCTGCTTGCATCCAGGCAATTAACTCTTTGGCTATAGTTGAGCTGTGAACTTAATTCCCATCCTCTTATCAGATGCTATGACCTGAATTTTACATACACTGAATAGGTATTTGAACTCAGAAAGAGGATGTTGTTTAAACTGGCATTTATCATGTTTAGCATTGTACAGGGATACACAGAGATGGGGAAAAGTTTGAAGGTCTTCCATTGGAAGGATGTGCTCATTGCAAATCCTCTTTAAAGCAACTCTTTTTTAAGATGACAAATTGATACCAATTCTTTAAATAAATTGTATTCTCTAAGTTTTGTCACTTATTAAAATTAAAATTAGTAATTCACTTAGGAGTTGTTAGAAGTTTTTCCATAAAATGAAGAAAGCAATTGTTTTAAAGCATTTAAAATGTATTCTGCAATCTCATTTTTTTTTCTAATATTATACAAAAAGGATGAAGAAGGTAACAAAGGAATTTGTACCCATTTTCCCAAAGAAAAACTATACTTGGCAAATAGTAAATGCTATTTTACTTTACTCCCTTCTCAAAGCTATTATTACAAGGCTCCTCAGACAGGTACAACAGACTTCACCCTGTAAGTCCAATGTAGGGGAGGAGAGTTCTCATCTACTGAGACATGTTGAGTTCTGAACTCCAAGTATGATAGAAAGCAAACTCAGAGAAGAATATGTAATGTCTAAATACAGAGCACCTAATCCTTCTGCACTTCCTCTTCTCCCTTCTTCCTGTACATGTGTGTGGTGTGAGCAAGTGTGCATGCACATGTGGAGAGCAGCTTAATGCCCAGTGTCCTTCACAATCACTCTCTATTGCTTTAAACTTAAATGAAGTTCACCAAACTCAGCTAGACTGGCTGGCCATTGAATCCTGGGGACCTCATTGTCTCTTTCTCAGTGCTGAGGTTGCAGTGTTTACATTCTCTGTCTGGGTTTTAAAAGGTAGAACTCATGTCATGTCATCTATCCCAAGCCATTGAGTCTCCTCGTAACCTTATTTTTTAACTAAATGATAACATTGAACAAATTTTATTTGTGTGTTTATATTTGATATAACTATATGTAAGATAATGTAATCTTGCAAAATTTTAAATTTATTTTTAATGTGTTTATTGTAAACTACATGTTATAAGAAAAACACTTGTAGGGTTGGTGAAAATCTTTTCCCATTCTGTAGGCTGTCATTTTTTTCCTATTGACTATGTCCTTGGCTTTACAGAAGCTTCTCAGTTTCAGGAGATCCCACTTATTGATTGTTTTTCTTAGTGTCTGAGCTATTGGTACTATATTTAGGAAGTGGTCACTTGTGCCATTGTGTTGGAGGGTATTTCCCATTTTCTTTTTTTTTTTTTAATTTAACTTTTACTTTGAATAGAACCTGCTTTATCATCACCAGATAGTGTCATAGTCAGGACAAATAGGAAACACAGGTGAACATATCATTTGCTAAATAGTTACTTCTCAAGTTGCCTAGACCTGTTAGACTTACAAGCCTCATTCATCCTGTTACAGCTTAGGAATTATAATTGTTCTTATACTATATTTTTATGATAATTATTATAACTGGACATTTATATGCATTGTACATGTGAGTGTATTTATATATGCATATACATATATAGTCATTTATAATTCCCTATATTATCTATTGAACAGTCAAATATGGGGACAGGTGCTTTCTTTCCTATCAAGTTCAGTGTGGCTGGGTTTATGATGAGATCTTAGATCCACTTAGATTTGAGTTTTGTGCAGGGTGATAGGCTTGGATGGATTTGAAGTTTTCTATACACTATCATCTAACTATCCCAGCAACATTTGTTAAAGATATTATCTTTTTTCCATTGAATATTTTGGGGTTCTTTGTCAAAGATCAGGTGTTCATAGGTTTTTGGGTTAATGCCCAGATCCTCAATTCTATTCCATTGAAACACAAGTCTGTTTTTATGCCAGTACCAGGCTGCTTTTATTGCTGTAGCTCTACTGTATAACTTGAAGTCGGGGATGGTGATGCCTCCTGAGGTTCTTTTGTTGAGCAAATTTGTTCTGGCAATCCTGGCTTTCCTGTTATTCCAAATAATGTTGAGTATTGTTCTTTCAAGGTCCGTAAAATATTGTGATGGGATTTTGATGAGATATGTATTGAATCTGTTGATTGCTTTTGGTAGAATTGCCAGGAACATGGGAGGGCTTTCTGTAAAATATATAGAGAACTCAAGAAACTAGAGCCTGGAACCTTGAATAACCCAATCAAAAATGGGGTTCAGAACTAAAATGGGATTCTCAGCAGAAGAATTAAAAATAATTGAAAGTCACTTGAAAAAGTGCTTAACATCTTTAGCCATCAGAGGAATGTAAATCGAAACAACTTTGAGATACACCTGTCAGATGGTCTAAGATAAAAGACACACATGCTGGAGAGGTTATAGAGCAAGGAGACCACTCCTCCATTGTTGGTGGGAGTGTAAGCTCACCCAGTCTTGATGTTAGGGTGAGGAAAGTAGATATGCCAGGAGTGGATGCTGAGCAAAGCCACATTGGGAACTTGGGACTTCCTGCCCTTGCTGAGGAGGAGATAAAGTGATGTGGAGCAGAGTGAGTGACTGGAAGGGGCAGGAGAGGGTAGGGAGTTTGAACAAGGGTATACATGGATAAAAAAAGATATGACTTTATTGATTAAAAAAGAGAATGGAAGTAGAAAAAATCAGCAAAAAATAAGAAAAGTACTTGTGACAAATATTAAAAATTAAATTCTCATTGCCTCAGTGTGCATAAGGATCCTAGTAAATGCATTGTGTAAAGGCATTGTACTTAATATGAGATCAGTTCTGAGACTACTTTCATTTAGCTACTTAAAATAAATTAGACATATAATAATAAATTTAATTTTGATGTAGACACGTAATAATTTAAATATGCTCCCTTCAAGTAGTTCACATATACTTATATTTGTAGATTTGTCAATTTATTTTAAAGTAAATTAACAGCATAATTTAATTTAACCTCTATATACAAACATAAAATGCATAAATTTACTATTTATAAATGTATAGTCAACATTAAGGTATTTTAATGAATGTTTTAGAAATATATTTATACTCATTCAAATATGTTTTTTAATATTAATCATTTCATAAAATATTCAGTAGTGTTTTACTTTCTTCTATATTTCTTGTGTGTGTGTGTGTGTGTGTGTGTGTGTGTGTGTGTGTGTGTGTGTGTTTGTGATAACTCATGCCTTTAATTCCAGCACAGAAATCTTAATTCTATAATAATGAATTTTGTCTCAGGAGTATTGGGACTTTTGTCTAAATTTTTATGCTAATATAATACTTTGGTTAAGCTTATCATCAATGCCTTCTATTTTAATTAATTCTATTTAATTCCACCATTTTGAATGCAGTGGTATTATATATTAGTAATATCTGGAAAATAATAAGAATTCCATTTATGGAAATACTTCATAAATAATAGGTTTGATACTCTTATTCTACGATGAATTTTTCTTTTCAGTCAGTAAACTTTAAATTTATATTAAAAGTTAAGTGTACACTAAATGCATCATCCTTTTTAGTCATGTTTTTAATATCAGGCCAAGGAAAGATATAGCATATATCCAGAAGTACATTAAATTCTTTCATCATCACTGTAAATCGTGTTTTCAATAGCAAGCTGCAGAGACAACATGGAACATAAGGAGCAGCAGAGTGTGTACTATGAAATGTGTCAAAGAAAAACAATGGAGCTTTTCAACAACTTGTTATTTGTATCAGTACAATATCAATATATAGATCAGCGTGGAGTTCACATTCATTATATAAAATAGAACCAGTAGTCAGGATTAGGGAAATCAAGAGGAGTGAAGGGGTCGGAGGGGGAAGGGAGCTTGAATAAGGATATACACAGATTAAAAAAATATGACTTTATTCATAATAAAAAAATTATTTTATTATCATGTTACATGCATGCCTGGGTACCACCTGTATATGCCTGGTAAACAGATAATTATGAGCAGCCATGTGGATGTTTTATACTAATTTTGCTACATAAGACAGAGACTATGATACTTAACATTAATTTTAAGCCTCCTTTTAACTGCATATCACCTTGTTTTTCTTACAGTATCTTTCTTTGAGAATCTTCTTCTTAGATTTCAACTAATTTATCAGAAGAACTTTTACAATAAAAGGAGCATTCCTTATGCTATTGTCAACCGCTGATCTTTTGTCTCTGCAGTTTTAAGTTGAATATCTCAAGAGATATCTCAGATATTCTTTTTTATCATTTCTTTAAATATCATTTTTAACCTGTCAAATTTACATTAAAATTGCATGTCATATTTTATTGAAATGAAGATTAATTTATGTGATTTTAAATATTCTAAAATAGGAAAGTATGCTTCTTTCTTTCATTTTAGGTTAGGATCAATAATCAACATTTGAATATCTGCTTACCTACCATATTACTTCTTAAAAAAAGTCACAATTACCAACTGAAAACTTTGTTCTACATGCATTTTATTATGAGGTACAATTAGAATATGGCAATTATTTAATTAATCATTATTCTGAGATGATAGAATATATTAACTTATCAAATACATTTATGAATAATATAGATAGAATCATTATAGATGTGAATGTAAATGTCTATTAAGATATAACTACATTTAAAAGAGTATGGAGTTACAGTAAAGCTTGAAACACACTCTTATTTTAATATTACTCAAGTTTAGAGTTTTTAACTGAGGGGTGGGTATTTATCTTTTTGAAATAATTATTCCTATTGTTATTTTTCTGGATAATTCAATGAATACATTTCAAAAGTTTAACATATTAGTTAGGGTCTCAGGAAAGTAAAATCATAATTTTCAGAGAGCTTAATTAAAAAAAAAAACAGTGTAAATTAAACCAAAAATAAGCTGCATGAAATGCTCTAGGACTTCCAGGTTAATCAGATCTTTGTAAAGAGGGTACTGCAAGAGATTTTCTGAAATTTCAAAGGACAATCACTGTTGAGATGGCTGCCACAGAAAGAGCCAGTTATCTGATGCAGGGTCATAGGTAGTCCCAAAACACAGTAGGAAGGGAGAAAGGTTCAATGTATTCTCCTATTGATATTTTAACAAGGATTGTAATTAAACAAAGAAAACATGCTGGCCTATAGTGTACACTTAGATCTTGGTGCATGGTAGACCTAAAAGGGCAAATAGAGATCAGACAGTGAATGTAAAAAATCAGTAACACTACTGAGTCCACTAAACAATTCACTGCACATCTTTAGCCCATTGATACAAAGCAAATAAAGCAAATTTTATGTCTAGTTTTCCTCATTTATTAATTTCTGTGGACAGTAGAATTAGCATTGCTTTCTCTCATTTGAAATTCTTAAGTTGGTATCCAGAGAAAAATTCCATTTGATCACTTGGCATTCTCAGACTTAAGGGTGAGGTATGAGATTTATTCATGTTTTGTAACAGAATGTGGTTGATTTCTAGGTGAGGAAACAGTTAAAAATGTCCAAATATGCTGTATAGACACATAGGGAAGGCCATTCTATTTCATTGTTTACATACTCTCTGCCTTGATGTCTTTTCACATTGACCAACTCTTATCACTTCATGCTTAGGATGGAAAGTAAACACCATGTTCCTCATCACCATAGAATCACTTAAAATGAACAGAAGCAATTATGCTCAGAATTCCTGAAACCAATAAGAGATTTAAATGAATAAGTGAGTCATAAATTAGAACATTTATTATATCAGGCACATTCTAGGGCAGTATTGAAGCACAAGAGAAGCTGGCAAATGGACAATGGACTCCATTCTCTTGTAATGTATTTTTGTTTTTATTCTGATTCTGGCTTTGCAGTTTTAGAGATACAACAGACATGAACTTATATGGGTAAATTCTGGGAGAAGTTGGCAAAAAACATAATCAAAATATATTGGATAAACTGAAGTATCTCAAATGGCTTAAAGACAAAGAATTCCTCAACATACTTAATCATCAGGAAGATACAAATCAAAATAACTTTGAGATGCCATCTTACGCCAACCAGATGGATAAGATCAAAAATACTGTCATTCTTTCTTCTCCACAACTCCCCATCCCCTCCCTGGGCAGGCAGCAGATTTTTACAATGGAGTATGCAACAGTAGAAAAATGACATTTTGAAATTTCCAAGCAAATGGGTGGAACTTAAAAAAAGAAAATCTTATGTGAGTTAACCTGGAAAGACAAACATGGTATGTACTTTTTCATTAGTGGATATTAGACATAAAGCAATGGCTAAAAAGCCACAAATCACAAAATTAGAGAAGCTAGGGAATAAGGAGAACTTAAAGAAAGAAATCAATGGATCCTCTGAGAAGGAGAAATAGTTAGTTTGGAGCATGAAGGTAGGAATGGGAAGACATCAAGAGGGAAAAGGATGGTAGAGTTGTGAGAGAGACAGAGAAAGAAAACAAGGAAATAGATTTCTTGATAGAGGGAGCCATTTGGGGTTTAGAGAGATTCCTGGTGCTAGAGAAATTTCCAGGAATCAACAAAGATAATCCCAGGTAAGACTCTAAGCACTAGTGGGTGCCTGAACCCGCTTTAACTGATAACTACCCTAATAGTCATCATTGAACTTTCATCCAGCAACTTATCATGATGAGGAAACCCACAGAGACAGCTGACAAGAGCTACTGGTGAGCTCACTGACTCTGCACTGACAACTGGGGAACCTGCATGGGAACAAACTAGTCCCTCTGAATGTGGATGCCAGTTAAGTAACTTGGGCAGTTTGTGGGACCTTTGGCAGTGAGACCATTATTTATTCCTAGTGCACGAACTGTCTTTTTGGATCTCATTTCCTGGAGAAGGATACCTTGCTCAGTCTTGATACATGGTGAAAAACTTGTTCTTGACTCTACTTGAAATGTCAGACTTTGATGATGACCCATTAGGAACCTTCTTCTCTTAGAGGAGTATCGGATTGGGGTGGATGGAAAAAATCTGGGGTCTGAGTAGGAGGAAGTGAGGGAAGGAAAACTGGTTGGTATGTAAAAAAAATTAAATAAAAATAGAAAAACACATTAAATTAAAAAAAAGTTTAAGGAAAATAAAGTTGAAAATGATGAGGATTTTTTATGATTTTACCTTTCACTTTGTCTAACTCTGTCTATTTGTATTTTCAAAGAAGACATACTGATAACGTGGGGCCCTGAGCCAAGTTCTACGAAGGAATAAAATTAGCCAACTTGCCTTATTCACAAATTATGATGTATGTTTGTTCCAACTTGTCTTGACAATCTCTCAAAGGGAAAAAAAAAAAGATTGTCTTTAATTTCATGTGATCAGAACTCAGCCAAGACAAGCTGGAAATAACACTTGAAAAATTCACAAGTAAAATAGCCTATTGTTTACAAAAGACAAAAAGAATCCATTGTGGTTTGATTGTCTAAACTTCAGGAACAAACCTTGGCAGCCTTTGGTTGGGGAAAAAATAATTCAAACATACCACTCTTTATGGAGAAATTTGTAAGAGATTTGACATGTTCATAGCAAAAATCATTCTCAACATAAATCTGAAAAGATTCTCATCATTCACCTTGGGATAATGCTAAGCTCAGCATGAGCTAGGCAGAGTTGGAATAAATACTTAGATGCAGAAATCATCTGTGAGGAATGACTTAGTTGTTGGTGTCCAGATCTATTAATTTATCTGAGACATTTATTTCCTGGTGTTCAAATGAATCTATACCAGAATATTACTTGAATGGAGTATTCAAAAAAGGGACTCTAACCATAAGTGACAAAGAATACAATTAAGAAATATGGTCATTGATGAAAGCAATGTTAGAAAGTCTCAAATTAAATGAAGCTCTTCATGTTTCAACAATAAAAAAGTCACAAAAAACAAAGCTTCCTAAATTACAAAATCCCAAGAAGTAGAAGAATAATATTTCCAGAAGTAAATCAATCAAATATTTGAGTGTTCAAAAATATTTTTGGAAGCTTTTGGGAATAAACAACATATAAGTATTCAGAATGCCATTCTGAATAGCATGATGAAATTTTGTGACATTATTCTCTGTTCAATTAAAAACATCCTATGTTCAGCATATACATCACATTACACACAACAACAACTGTTCCAGTTACTAGGTTGATTGACATAAAACATGGTAAAGTATAGTACATGGTAATGCATGAATTCTATTTGGTATTATAATAAAAACCCAGATACAGATATTGGGGAAAAGCTGAAATATCAGAGCGATAAAAAGCTAACCATTGCCTCTTTTTTACCCAAACAATTTCTCAGGCCTCTCCTCACAAATTCTCAGACTGCACCTAAAAAGAGAAGTGCCAGACAAAGTTGAACTCTCATTCCTTTGTTTTGTTCAGCTATTTCACTTCAAGCTTCAACTTTCATAGAGGTATAATTAAAGGTGTGTGTAACCACTACCTCGCTCTGTTTGGCCTTGACCTGTCAGAGATTCAGACAGAGAATAAAAGGCATGAATCACCACTCCCTGAACTTCATAGCTTGGCTCTCTGGGATAACAGTGTCCTCTGATATTCCAGACTATTTTTTAAAAATATACAACAAATTACCACAACATGGAAAATATAAAGACCAATTATTTTCTTTAAATCTATTATATTACCTCAAGCTAACAGACAAAAGCATAACTGTAATTCTATGCAACTGAAAAAATATGTGAACATGTGTTTTTAAAAATGAAAAGATAAACAGATTGAGCTGTAGAAATGGAGTTTTTATTTGGGGCTAAGTGAGCTGTAGAAATGGAGTTTTTATTTGGGGCTAAGAAAAAACTGATATTGGTTAGAACTACATTTTATGAAGTTAGGGTGGTGAATCTCATGGCACCTGAAAACAGCAATTTATTTATTTATTTATTTTTATTTATTTATAAAATTAAGTCTTTTTTATCCATGTATCCCATTGATTCTCCCTTCCCTCCTCCAAATCCCTCCCAGTCAGTCAGTCTCTCCCCTCTCCATCCCCTCCCCACAAAAGGCAAGAAATCCCAAGGTGGGTCAGCTCCTAGGGTCACATCCATTCCAGGCAAGTCCGATATCTTCATCCTAATATCAGGACTGGGTTAAGTGATCAAAGAATGGGCTCTGAGGTTCCAACCCCTGCACAGAAACACAGTCTGATCCCACCCCTCGAATCTCCACATATTGTCCATGTAAATCTATAGTTACATACCTTTGGAGGGCCTAGATCCTTTTTCCTATGGTTCCCCAGTGGTTGTTCCTGATTCAGTGAGCTCTCCAGAACTCCAGCCAGCCATCACTGTGGGACTCTTCCTCATAGTCCCTATTGCCTTGCTCATACAGACTCTCTTCCCCTGCACTCAGATGGATCAGGAGCTCAGGCAAGTGATCGGCTATGTATCTTTGCCTCCACCTATATTCATTGTTGGATGTAGGTTCTGTGATTACACTTATGGTACTTATTCATTTGATTCTAGGGCAAGTCCTGTCAAGGCATCAACTTTACTATTGCCTGGAGACCAAGCCAGGGACATCCTGTCAGTTCTTGGAGGTTACCCTAGCACTTGTTCTCTTTCCAGTCCTACATTGGTTTCCTCTCTTAAGATCTTATCTCTTTTTTTCTCTCTCTCTTTGGTGCTCTTCTCACTTAATCATCTCCTTCTCTCATGATTTGTTTGGACTACTTCTTGGTTTCAAACTCTTATGCTTCCAATTAGCTAAGGAAATCTTTCCTATTTTCTCTTCCTAGGGAACTCCCAGGATGTCTCTCTTAAATCCTTTCTGATCCCAAGCTGTTGGGGTTGTGGTTTGCTGCTATTGTATTCTTTGCTTTTTGTCTGAAGTCCACTTATGAGTGAGTACATCCTTTGCCTATCTTTCTGAGCTTGTAATAACATGCTCAACAGGATATTTTCCAAATTCATCCATTTGCCTGCAAGTTTTAGGATGTCATTTTATTTTAATGCTGAGTAGTGGTCCATTATGTAGATGTACCACAGTTTATTAATCCATTCTTCAGTTGAGGGGCATCTAGGATGTTTCCAGGTTCTTTCTATTACAAATAATGCTGCTATGAACATAGTTGAGCTAATGTCTTTGGAGTTCGAATGTGCATCCTTTGGGTATATGCCCAATAGTGGTATTGCAGAATCCTTAGCTAGATTGGTTTCCAGAACCACCATACTGTATTCCAGAGTAGCTGAACAAGCTTACACTCTCACTAACAATGGAGGAGTGTTCCCCTTGCTCTGCATCTTCTCCAGCATAGGCTGTCATCTGTGTTTTTTATCTTAGCCATTCTGATAGGTAAAAGATGGTATCTCAAAGATGTTTTAACTTCCATTTCTCTGATGGCTAAAGATGGTTAGCAATTTTTCAAGTGCCTTTCTGCCATTTGTAATTCTTCTGTTGAGAATTCCCTTTTTTGCTCTGAACTCCATTTTTTTAATTGGGTTATTTAGCTTTGGGGCTCTACTTTCTTGAGTTCTGTATATATTTTAGAGATCAGTCCTCTGTCACTTGTAGGGTTGGTAAAAATCTTTTCCCATTCTGTAGGCTGTCGTTTTGTCTTATTCACTGTGTCCTTGGATTTACAGAAACTTCTCAGTTTCAGGAGATCCCCACATACTGATTGTTGTTCTTAGTGTCTGTGCTACTGGTGTTATATTTAGGAAGTTGTCACCTGTGCCAATGCATTGGAGGGTATTTCCCAATTCCTTTACTATCAAGTTCAGTGTGGCTGGGTTTATGTTGAGGTCTTTGATCCTCTTGAATTTCAGTTTTGTGCAGGGTTGTAGGTTTGGATCTATTTGCATTCTTTTATATTCTACCATCCAATTATTCCGACATCATTTGTTGAAGATACTATCTTTTTTTCCCATTGAATATTTTTGGCCTCTTTGCCAAAAAATCAGGTATTACTAGGTGTGTGGATTAATGTTGGTTTCTTCAATTTTATTTCATTGATCCACAAGTCTGTTTTTATGTCAGTACCAGAATGTTTTTACTATTATAGCTATATAGTATATCTTGACCTCAGGGATGGTGAAGCCTTCTGAGTTTCTTTTGTTGAGCAGGATTGTTTTGGCAATCCTATATGAAGTTGAATATTGTTTTTTTTCAAGGTCTGTAAAAAAATTGTGTTGGGATTTTGATTGGGATTACATTGAATTTGTAGATTGCTTTTGGTAGGATTTACTATGTTGATCCTACCTACCTAGGAGAATGGGAGATCTTTTCATTTTCCAATATCCTCTAAAGTTTTTCTTAAAACACAGAAAAGAAAGAATAAATGAATTCAAATAATTACCAAATATCAAATAAAGACAGTAATGAAGAAGTGTGGAATAGAAGTCCTAACATAATAATGAAACAGTAAAGTGAGAGAATTAAGATATTTCTATTGGAGTAAATGCATTAAATACTTTAAAAGAAGGTAGAATCTGAAGAATGTGAAGCTCTCCGAAGAGTAAAAATATACCATCATCAAGACTGTATTTCTACCTTTCACTGAAATACTTATCATCTAATGTACTAGGAATGTAAAGTAATTGGTATCTAATACTCATGATGAAAGTACTCTTCATCTAATGTTCAATATCTAAAATACTTAATACCAAAATTTCTTGATATCTCAAGTGCTCAATGTGCATTGATCGCCATTTACAAGTCAATCTACTGCAGTTTGAAACTTCTGAGGAGAAAAAAAATCATCTATATTGAAAAATGTTTTTGTTCTCTTGTTCCTGTGATGTTTGAATAAGACATATGTACAGAGCTTTTCACTACATACACTAGATGTTATATGTGACTTAGAGATTATTTAAATCTGAGTCCTATTGTGCAGGATATGTGTAAATGCTATATTACAGGATCCAAGTATGCTAGCATTTAGAGATGTGGTATCTACAGATAAGGGCTTGGAACCAACTCTATCCAGTATACAGGGTAGATTGTAAATGTGGAACTGAAAAGATAGCAAAGATATGAAAGTCAGAATGAAAACAGCTATGTGTGTCAACTAGGGCTGAGAAAAAAACAGAATTTTTTGATAAAGCAATGGTTCCTGTGAACATGACAAAGGAGAATATAATATCAAAACACACTAGGGATTTATTAAGATAATGAAGGTAAACAAAGGAGAGCCATAAGAATCAGAGTTGAGATGCACTATTTATGGCTCTCGATAATGGAGAAAATTTCTAAAAAGTAGTCTCATAGCAAATGAAGAAATTTAATAGTACCATAATTAGAGATTCTTATGAGTAGACATGGAGTACTATAATCACATCAATGTCTCTTTCTCTTAATGCATACAGAATATTCTCAAGTACAGGCTATGGATTGTTTTACAAAACATGTGTCAATTGATTTAAATATACTGTCACTCAAAATATTATTTTTGGTTGGGAGATAAACAAGATAAATAATATTATAAAGTTATAGAAAACCATAATTTTTCAATAGGTTGAACTCTACTGATATACTTTGATGGATAAAGACAGATTTAATAAAAACTCAGAAAATAATTTTAAACTTATTAGAAATTGATATGAGTAAATACATAGAAAAAAATTGTAACTTGCGGCTTGAAGCAGATTCAGGATTCAGAAAAAACATGTATTGCTATGCATAATGACATTTAAGAGGGAAAGTAGCCTATCTTAACACTTTAGAGACAAGCAAAAGGACTAAAATCTGAAATATAAAAAATTACTGGATTATTAAGATTACAATGAGAATGCAGTCATCATAGACTATTGTGCCTATAATTCTATTATCTGCAAAACTGAGGCGGAAAGATTGATACATGTGAATAGCCAGCCTGGGCTATAGAGTAAATTACAGACTACTTGGACTATAGGGTAAGACCTTATTTCTAAAAGAGAAAGAGTAAATAACAAAAGCAACAGAAGGATATAAGGAAATAAACTTAGTATATAGGAAAACAGTGCAAGGAACCAAAGAAACCTAAACTTAGTATCTCATATCTATATTTCACATTTATTATATATTTTATTGACATCTTCTTTTTTCTTCCAGTTTAACCAACCAATGAATTTATTGAGGTTACATAAAGAGGAACAGGCAAAGGGTTAGTAACAGTGGCACAGGTAACTCAAAGTCAACAGCATCACCAAAAGGCCCCCTGCAGCATGGGCATGATTCATAATATGTAGGCGTGTCAGCTGATTTGAGAGCCTGCTCTACCCCAAAACAATTATTTTTGCTTAACCCTGGTGACATCTTCAATAATAAAGTTGTATTTGTCAATAAAACAATTCTGTTTTTAAAGGGGAAACAAAAGCAGAAACCTTATGCACAATAAAATAATTAACACACATTGCCTCTTGAATGTAATTTTGATATTCTTAAAATATGAAAACCTCTACTTAATCCTAAATTTAAAATATTAGTATAATGATTTAATATATTAACACTATAAATAAAGATAGCTTAAAATTGACACTTAAATGTAAACTACCCTCAAATGACAGGGTAAATCTTAATTTTTTAAAAAAATATTGCAGCACAATGAGATCCTTAAATTCTGTACTTTTTTGTTATAAAAATCTCAAAAAGAAATATATACAATATATATTTTTATATATAGAGAGAAAGAATGGTAGTTTGATAGATGAACAGATATGTGGATTTGTTTAGGGAAATTTTATTTTCATCTTTGGAATTGAATGTTTATTCTACATTACTCATTAATTCACTCACATAAAACTAAATTTAAACAGGCATAGCTCTTGTTGTCTGGTACATAGAGGACAAATCCTAAATAAAAACTCAAATGTCATTGTGAAAAATGCTCCAGAAAACTAATATATGTCAAGGTGTGGGAATATATACTCTACATCCTTCATAATTACTCATTGAGGAAGACTTTATCATAATAAGAACAGAATAGAAGCATGACTGAGAAATATTTCTTCTCTGTGATATTCAAGATTCCCAGAACAGTGCTCAGCACCTAATGTCTATTCAGATACTATGAAATAAAGGGACAACACGTGATACAATGCACTTAAACTGAAGGAAGTTTTAGTTAACTTAAAACTATATTAAAAATATTAATGACTTAATTTTTGTACTGCCTTTACAAATGCTTGAATTGAAATTAAAATGATAAATTTTATACACTTACTATTTTTAATGAAGCAAATATGATGTTACTTAATAAAACGTTTTAATACATATTAGAAGAAAGAGGGAAATACACAAGTAAGGAAGAGTACATACCTAAAATATGGATGCTTGCCTTATTGGAGAGAATTTTTAAGTACTATTACATTAATCTACATTCTGCCATGTGGCAGTTAGCCTCAGAATTACTTTCTGCCATTATTCCTTGTTAGATTTGTACCCTCTCTAGTCCTAAGTCTTTTAACCACTTGTTGTCAAATCTCAAATTAGTTCTTGTATATTACTTCTCATTAATTTCTTAATATTTTATAGGCCCCTAAGTATGACAAATACAGTAACTTTCTTTAATCTACACAAAATTCTAATGAGCAAAACTAACGCTCAACTTGTGTTTAAATTATCAATCAGTCTTGGACACTTCCTTATGTATTCTCTGGTTTATTCATTTTGAAAACACAGACAAGCTTTATTGTATCTGTCAGGAGAACTGAACCAATCTAGGGTCATTGCCCTGAAGAATGGTCATTTTGTGTGAGAAAAGAACAGTGTATAAGCCTAGGTATCTAACTGTGTACGTGCCTTGATAAAGCATCAGTTCTTGCCCTAACTAGAGCATTCTTCCTACCTTAGCCATCAGATGTTAGAGTCAACACTCTTGAGTTTTAATGAGTAAATAATCAAAGTGAATGAACTATAAGGATTCACTAAGCACTGTCCATCTCGGTGTGCTTTCTTAATTATGCTGAGCCTGAAATCTTGCACTATTTTTTTTTTCAGTAGGTGTGAGCCTCTAGGGGCTGATGTGAGTGCTCATCGCCAAGGTAAAACTGTGAAACAATGACAGAAATAATATGTATCTTTCATTTAGTGCATGAGGAAAGGTGACCCTTGCAGTCATAATGCAAATAGTAGGAATAAGCCCCTTAAAACTGGAAGGTTATCTCAGTTTAATTGTAGCTGCATTCATTTGAAGTGATAAAAATAGCGATCTAATGAGCTCATTATATGACGACTCAGTCAATTTATATCATTGACAGCATTTGAATATTTTCACTGCTATTAGTATTTTTGATGGTTGTCATTTTTACATAGACTTTTAGTAGATTATTTTTGAGGGGCTTATCTAAACTTTCAAAATTGGAGATTTTAAAAATTGTAAGTAAAAGTTAGCTCTAAGAATTTTATTGGCTCTAAACTGATTTTTTTCTAGAAAATAAGGATCATATAAATAATTTTCTCTCTATGAAGATACTTTATAATCTTTGTTCCATAAATAGCTGATAACTATTAATTCATCAATTAGGCTAAAGAATAGTATAAAATTTAAGAAATAGATTATGTTATTCTTTAATAAATTCAAACTGACATACTAACTTAGCTTTATAGTGGTATGTACATAAAGACAAATAATGACAAAAATATCAGTTAATGGGTCAGGTAGATAATTCAGTAGGTAAATCTCTACCATTTAGGAAAACAATTAAATATGTTTATTTTAAAAATGATAACCTAAGTTTGGATACTCAGAACATACATGAAGGCTCATGATATATGTCTGTAATGTCTCTGTGTCTGTAATTCTGTTCTTGGGTGCATCCCAAGTACAGTATAGCAGAAAAATTAAGTCTCAGAAAATAGAGACTGACTGAAGAAAATACATCAACTCTTGACTTTATTGATCTCCTGCATGTACAAGTACACATGAGAGCACCCACATACCCAATTTTATTTTAAGAACTATATTTACTCTGTAAGTATTTTTATTTTTTCTGTTGTTGTTACTGTTACACTTGTAAGTACACTTTTGAATAGCTGTGCATTTTACTTTTGTTGTTTTTGTTTTAGTTTAGTCATTGGTTCTTCATAGGCTGGTCCTCACTGTATGTCAAAATAAAATATCTGTAGGTTTAGAATTTATATTCCTTATGGTTTTGTAATGGTATCCACATTTCGATAGGAAAAGGTCAAAGTGATCTGGCTATCTTTAATCTTACTTGGCATTTCTATGTATCATCAGATCTATACACTGTGTGTTTTAGAGTTGCTCTTTTCTATTTAAAAGTTGTTTTTAACATACCCACCACTGTTCTCCCTCCATCTCATCTTCCCAGTTATCTTCAGCTTCTTCCCAGTCCATCCTTTAATCCATACCTCAGAGAGTGTACCAACTCCCAGGGTGAGTCAATGCAGTCTGGCATATTCACTGGGAGTAGGACTAAGCTCCTTCCCCCCAGTATCAAAACTGAACAAGGTGTTTCTCTGTAGTGAATGGGCATCACTAAGCCATTTCTTTTTTTTTTTTTGCACTAGGAATAAATTCTGCCAGATGCTGCATAAAATGCCCATGTCATTCAACTGTCATCTACATTCTGAAGGCCAAGTTAGTGCCACAAAGGTTCCCCAGCTTTCAGTTAAGAGTCTGTGAGCTTTATTAGCTCAGGTCAGCTGTCTTTTTGGGTTTCTTTATCACGATCTTGATTCCTTTGCTCATATAATCCATCCTTTGTCTCTTCAACTGGACTGGGAGCTCAAGCCAGAACAGCTAGATAACAAAGAGGAGACTAAGAGAGACATCCATAAACCTCCCTGGGAACGGGGATAGAGAAGATCTCCTGAGTAAATTGGGACCAGGGTGGGGGAGTGAGTAAGGGGTGGTAGGAAGAATATATGAGAGAATAAGATGGTTGAATTGGGAGAGAGACAGAGAGGGAGAACAAAGAAATAGATAGAGGGAGTCATTATGGGGTTAGAGAGAAACCTGGTTCTAGGGAAACACCTGAGAACCCACAAAGATAACTGCGCCTAAGTCTCTAAGCAATAGTAAGATGATGCCTAAAGAGATCTTCTCCTATAATCAAATTGATGACCTCTCTAATTGTCATTATAGAATCTTCATCCAGCAACTGATGGAAGCAGATATAGAGTGGCTCTTTCTCCACTTTTATAACCATCTCTTATTAACATTCTTAGCATATGCAACCCAGACATGCATTGCTTATCCTCTGATGGATACCATGCAGGCTGACACTTCAGGTTCAGAGAGTATGATACATTTTCATGTTACTCTCAAGAGAACAGTTCCTCTAAAAACAAGTCAATAAATTAAGTGTCTTCTCTGTTTTTATAAAGTCACTAGTGACATATCTGATGAAGGATTGCTCTCTGACTTTTGTGCTTTACATCTCTATTGAAGTAATCAGGCTGCATCATCTGGGCAGACTCATCAATGCCACATGTTGTTATGTCAGTTAATAGACTCAGTGAATACTTCTGTTAAGTTCACTGATCCATGGCATGAAGATGAGTTTAATCTAGAGAAATTTATCAAACCCATACAGCAACTGCCAAATAGAGAAAAGTGGAGACAGGTCAGGTTTCTGATTCCCTTTATATATATATATATATACTATGTTCTGGTACATTTTTTTATAAAGTAGGAAAAAGTATACCAAATATTTTATTCAACTATTGAATGCTTTCTTAAAATACCAAAAGGAAAGAGATTCATAAGAAATAGCAATCCAATTTTCAGATAAATATCTCAGCCTCTCTTTACTAAAACAATTCCATATTGGTGTGTATAAGGCCTAGATTGCCATGCTCAGCATCACAATGATAACAAAAAAATGATTAAAGGTACTCTTCCTTTATAAAAATTGTTTTATTTTTCTCTTTTGTTTACTCTTTTTACTTAATTATGACAGGTAGTCGTGAAAATATGTTGAAGTCTCAAGGTATTCAGCTTTGTCAGGCAGCATGAAGCAGCATTAGATTGATCCAGGGACTATAAGACTGAATGTGTCTTATCAGTAAGTGTGCTTCCACATCAAATGCCATAATAAATGATCCTTTTCTCAGTCACCCATGGATTTCTTGCATCATGCAACCATTTTAGAAAACACTG
This sequence comes from Sigmodon hispidus, assembly GCA_004025045.1. Lineage (NCBI taxonomy): Eukaryota > Metazoa > Chordata > Mammalia > Rodentia > Cricetidae > Sigmodon > Sigmodon hispidus. The sequence continues at coordinate 80,607 of PVIH01005008.1, read as the reverse complement.
TAGTACTAATTTTCATTTTGGTTCATTTTAAAATACCTACTCTCTTGCTGTGATCTCTTGCCAGTCATTGAGCAGGTGTGTTCTCCTAATGAACATAGAAAGAAAGCTCATTCACTGCCTATCAAATGAGGGTCTGATAACAGATGACTGTGAGCCGATATTAAGTTTCAATTAACTCAATGGGGTAATCAGATATGGCTAAATAATTTGGAGAGACTTTTATAGAAAATAAGCAATATATTTCTAGGTACTCATTTTTAGTCTTTTATTTCTAATGTATCAATGTAATATCCAAAGTGGAAATACAAAATGTAAAATGCAGATGCAGTCACAGTAACAGTTTCAGCTGGCTTAAAGTCAGGCTTCCTGAAGATGTTACATTTTGGATTATGATCATTATTAAGTTAATTTAAAAAGCAGTGTAACACATTAGCATATATTGAGTTCATTAATTGAATCTTTTAAATAATCTACATTTGTTTTGTAACATCTAGAATTTAGAATATTCGCCTTTTGGTTGTCCACTTTCTCACAGTTTCTTAGAGTGTTAATAATTATACATATATGCATAATTTGTCATTTTAATTTTATGACATGCTTTCAACAAATGTTGAAAAGTAACTACAATATCACTTAATACTTTTTTTTCAAGTTCACCATTGATTCACTAGAAATAGTACTGATTCTCTGCAAATGAAATATGTAAATGTGGAAAAAAAGTTTTGATCTTGCAGTGTGTTTACACTATTTAGTACTTTGAACACTTTATTTTAAACATGATCTTTTATTGATTTTTTTGGAAATTTCAAGTTATGCACTCCAATTCCACTCACCTACCAGTCCCTCTAGATCCATCCCTCATACCTGTGGCATGATTCCCCCTCCCAAAAATTAATTTAAAACAAAACAATACAACCAAAACTCCCAACTCACTCCTCCATTTTCCCAGTATTTCTTCATTATCCTGGTGGCATCTGGAGCTGTGGTATGTCACACAGTATACACAAGTTGTCCAATCAACTCTATCTGCCAAATGTTCTTTGCAATGAATCATTAGTCTGGTTCAGGGCCTCTGGTTTCCGGCATGCCATCATCAACAGGCCTTCATCAAAACTCCTCTCAGATATCCTGTTGTTGCCCTGAGTCATGGAGATTCTCCAATTATTATTACAAAAACCTAATTGGTCTTATAACTAAAAACTCCAGCCAGATATTAGGGCAAATGTTAAAAGATCAGAGAGACAGAAACAAGCCACAGTCACTTCTTACCTCATCAACTCTTCAAACAAAAGGGGAATATTCTGTCTCCATAAATCTCAGGCTGAATAAGGGAAGTGAAAGAAAGTACAGGTCAAAGTAGAATGGAAGCATAGGGGTGAACATCTGTCTCCTCCTGCCTTCTATTCCTTTCTCTGCCCAGCCATATCACATACTGTCTCAACCTTCCTAGTGTTTGGGATTAAAGGTGTGTGGTGCTACTGCCTGATTCTGTTTGGCCTTGAATTCACAGAGATCCAAATGGATCTCTGCCTGACCTCTATTGCTAATTTTATGACAGCTCTGTCCTCTGATTTTCAGGCATTCTTTATTTAATATACATCATATGACCATAAGTTATACTTCCACAAGACTGTCCCTTCCTACATCCCAACAGATCATAGACAGGCAGCTCTTAGGATGGGCCAACACAGGGCCTAGGATATGAGGCTGGGTGGTAGCTGAGCTTGTCAGTCTTGGCCATTAGGACCACTCCCTCAGGCAAGAGGCAAAGCCAGACTGCCTATACCCAGGATATTGAGGCCAGCTCTCCCACTCCTATGGTGAGGGATGGGGTTATTTCTTCGGGGTTCTGGTGTCAGTTCTCCCATGAAGTAATGGAAGTGTTGCCAGTTTTCCTTCTTCATCCAATGAGGAGCAGAGCCAGATATTCTGGGGCTAGTGAGAGACAGAGATGGCTCACCACAGCCTTTGGATTTCAACAAGCATGTTTCTATAACACCCTTCTATAACATGAGCCATAGAGATTATCCCAGAACCCTGACTTCTGTTGGGCCATGACTCAGATATTACCTATGATAGCAGCCAGCTCCTTCAGCTTCTATCCTTAGACTCATGGTCCTTGGTAACATTAATAGGATAGAAAATCCTCCCAGATCAGGGAAGCATTATATGATAAGCAGTTAGAATGTTGAATGTCTATTACAAGTGCTTTGGCCAAAGTTACAGTTCTTAGAGCAGTCCAGGGAGGTTTTGTCAAGATCTAAGATTTAATTGCAGTACTATGTTCTTTTCTAGGCTAAGGTAGGCTTTTCTTTAGGGGAGAGAAATATTTAAGCAGCTGGTATGGAATTTTAAAAATCCAAGTGTTAAATGGCTGCTCTGAAGTAACTTGGGCTGAATTCTTTGGAGAGTTCTTAATTCATCAGGGTCATCAGATGAATTGTTTTGCTAATCTCAAATCTGGCAAATTTTGTGCGTCTGTATTACTATAGTGCTCCTAATTTTACCTATGCATGCCACTGCTTCCTTTCCCTCCTGCTATTCTTCCCTCAGCCTCTCTCTACCCAATCCCTCCACCCCCCATCCATTCCTCAGGGAGGGCAAGGAATCCCAAGGTGAGTCAGTTCAGTTTGGCATATCCAGTTGACATAGGTCTGAATACCCCACATACACTGTCAAGGATGAATAAGGTGTTCCTCTGTAGGAAATGAGCTCCAAGATAGCAATTCATGCATCAGGAATAAACTCTGGTCCTACTTAGAGAAGCTTCACAAACTGGCCACTCTGTTCTACTTTCATCAACATTCAGAGCATTTAGTTCCTTTCCAAAAGGTTCCTCAGCTGTCATTTCGGAGTCAATGAGCTCCCAATAGCTCTGGTTACCCACCTCTGTGTGTCTCCTGCTCATGATATTGATTCCTTTGTTCATGTACTCTCTTCAGCTGGAATAGGAGCTTGACCTTTTGCTTAGATATAAATCTATGCTTCTGCCTCCATCAGCTGCTGGATGAAGATTCTATAATGACAATTATGGTGGTTATTCATTTGACTATAGAGGAAGTCCTGTTCAGGCACCCTCTCTACTATTGAATGGAGTCCTACCTTAGGACTCCATGTAGGTTCTTGGATGTTTTCTTAGCACCATATTTTTCTCTAACCCCAAAATGGTTCTATCTATCAAGATATCTATGTTTTTGTTTTCTCTCTCTCTGTGGCTCCTTCCACTCAACCATCCTATTCTCTCATTCTCTCTTCCCACCTCCCCTTGCTCACTCTCCCAAATGATCCAGATTTACTCAGAAGATTTTCTCTATTCTTCCTTTCCAGGGGAATCTATAGATGGCTCTCTTAAGTTTCTCCTGTTACCTAGCTTCTTGGGGTTTATAAATTGTAGCCTGATTATCTTTTGATTTATGTCTAAAATCCACTGATGAGTGAGTACATACCATGTCTATCTTTCTGGGTCTGTGTCACTTCACTCAGTATGATAGTCTCCAGATTCATGTTTCCTTGCAAATTTAAGGATGTCATTTATTTTTCTGCTAAGTAGTACTTCGTTTTGTAAATGTACCACATTTTTTTTCAATCCATTCTTCAGGTGAGAGGCATCTAGGTTGTTTCCACATTCTGGCTATTACAAATAATGCTGCTATGAACATAGTTGATCTAATGCCCTTAGATTAATGTGCATTTTGGGGGTATATGCTCAATAGTGGTATTGTTAAATCATTGGGTAAATTGATCTCCAGTTTTCTGAAGAACCAGTTTAATTTAATTTTGGTACATGGTGACTACCTAGAAAGCTGTCCATTTCTTTTAGGTTTTCAAATTTATTGGTGTACAGGTTTTCAAGTATGACCTAATGATTTTCTGGACTTCTTTGTTGTCTGTTGTTCTGTCCCTCTTTTTATTTCTGATTCTGTTAATTAAGATTCTCTCTCTCTCTCTCTCTCTCTCTCTCTCTCTCTCTCTCTCTCTCTGTCTGTCTTTCTCTCTCTCTCTGCTTTCTGTTTATTTTAGATAAGGGTTTATATATCTTGTTAACTTTCTCAAAGAATGAACTCTTTGATTCATTGATTCTTTGTATTGTTCTCTTTGTTTCAGTTTTATTGATTTCAGCTCTAAATTTGATTATTCCCTGCCTTCTACTCCTAAGTGAGTTTGCTTCTAATTGTTCTAAAGCTTTGAGATGTGCTGTTAAGTCTTTTGTGAGATTTCTTATCAAGACCTTCTACTGCCAACTGCAAACACTAATTTGTCAATGGCTTAAAAAGATTTCACTTTTTTTCTTTTTTGAACTTATAGAGAAACCTGCAAAGAAGCAATAAATAGTCAATAATAATTTTAGATTCTAGACTGTTTTAAGAATTAAAAACTAATCAACCCATGCACATAAAGAGACCATAAAAGAAAGTACTTGAAATAAGAAAGATTTTTTAAAATGCTGGTGAGACAATGGTATGAACATTTAGTCATAATAGCAAAATTGATTTATATTTATATTCATTTTCAACAAGTAACAATGCAATGTAAGATGTAGTAATATCTAGTTAAATACAGAAATAAGTCTGGCAAAACTAAAAAAAAAATCCTGAGAGCCCAAGTTAGCCTAGAGAATGAAGTTGTGAGAGATGCCCTTGAGGTTCACTCTGGCAGACTCAAGGAGATTGGTATTTTCTTTCAAGATGTTCTTTTAAAGTTAATTCTCATGAGACACTTTAACTCTGTGAAGAAGTAATAGATTAAAAACAGATTCCACTACTAGACAGAGTAAAACAATGTCCTTGGAGTATTGAAATTAGAGTTCAAAATGAAGAGTAATTTCAAAATCGAAAACAAGAAAATTGAATTTTAAAAGGGTTATATCCCTTAAAATAACGAATAAATATTTCTAATGAACATTTTAAGGAATTAAATCTTGTAACACATATATATTGCTATAACACACAAAATGTAGCAAATTAAAACAACAGCATATAGAAAGGCTGAAAATGGTAACAGAAACAAATAACCTCAGGAATCATGAAGTAGCATCAGAAGAAAGGTCAACACCATCTCAAGATACATAGTAACATAGTCACTGTTTCAAGCAAACCAACCAAAAAAATATCTATGTGTTCAAAGAACTAATTAATATGATAATATGATAATGATAATATGGAAACTGGAAAAGAAACATTTTCGTAAAGAAACCTCTTCTAATAAGCCTGCCTAACCCTAACCCAAAGAAACATCTAAAAGATGTTTTAGTAAAAAATATGTAATTACAAAATTAAGTCTCATGGAAAAGAAGAAATTCTGTAAGAATAAATATAAACATGCACATATCCATTGTAATATCAAGGTAACAGTCTCTAGTTATGAGCAAATAAATAAAATATCAAGACAAATACAAGTTTTGGCATTCCACAATACTGGAAAGAAACAAAGGGTGAGAAAATCAATTGGTCCAAGGATAGTGGGAAGATAGACGTGCAGATGTGTCTTATGCATGCTATGCTTTTCTAAAATGATAACAACATATAATCATATTTATGTGTCAATTTTCACCATTAAAAAGAACTAAGATAAATTCTAGTCCAGTAGGAACAAATGATACATGCTAAAGAATCACAATGAAGCCATTATTTAGCACAATTAATATGAATAAAATACAATATTTTTAAAGCTCATGGATATCCATATGGTAAAAATATCAAGAAGCAAATGTGTAAATTTTTTAAACTATCACTAAATAATGCTAAAACAATTTCAAAAATAATCTTGAATATTTTAATTTGTGTGTTTGTCATAGTGATACTTTGAAGCATACTAAATTTGAAGTCTTGAAAACAAATCTTAATATTTGTACACTTGGAGATTTTTATAGGATTAGATCACGTAAAAATCAAATAAGAACATCTATAGATGCTATAAAAATCTACATATTCTTCCCTATAGACTGAGATAAAGTAATTCTTTTACATTGCACAAATTGTTACCCACTTCATTTAACCAGCTACATCTGACCACTGGATCAAGTCTATCACCCAGGTCCACTTGTCTCTAATCAGTGAAGAGGACAGTTAGTGCGAATAAGCTATAGACGCTAGTAGGAGAGATAACAGTCAGTGGTGGGATAGTGACATGTGTGCATCTTATGCATTCAAGAAATTTTAACTAGCTAAAGTTAAACAGCACGTTTAAGGTTTCATCATACAACTGTCAGAATGGCTGAGATCAATATTAAAAGTGACTACTCATGATGGTGAGGATGTAAAGGAAGAGGAACACTCCTCTCCTGCTTTCTGGGGTACAAACTTGTACAGTTACTTTGCAAATTGATATGAAAAGTCCTGAGAAAACTGGGAATAAATCTTCCTCAAAATACAGCTGTACCACTCTTGGCCAAATACCCAAAAGTCACACCATCCTACAACAAAGAAATTTGCTGAATTATGTTCACTGAAGCTTTATTCAAAATAGTTGGAAACTGGAAACAATCTATATGCCTCTCAGCTAAAGAATAAATAAAGAAAATGAGATACATTTACAAAATGGAGTATCACTAAGCTGCTAAAAACAATGACATCATGAAATTTGCTGGCAAATGAATACAACTATAAGAAACATGCAATGTTAATTTCCACTGTGTGAATATATTTAAGTTATTGGTTTAATACAAAAGCTGACTGGCCTATTGTTAAATACACATTTTATTAAATTTTGCTATAAATAACATACTTAGTCTATGCTTTTTTTATAAACTAGAACTTCAGTGTTATCAGTTTACTGAACAAATACCACTAATTTCTGTGCCAAACTGTATAGATCAATGTAGATATACATAGTCTCCTGAAACGTAATCATGAGTAGCTTTCTTTGGGAACAGAAAATAAACATTATCAAATATATTATATGAAAACTTTTGAGTTAAAAAAATAAAAATTTGCCCAGGATTTGAGAGGCAGAAATACAGGATTTCTGTGGTATACAGAGAAAATTTCATGAAAGCCAAGGCTGCTCAGAGAAACTTTGTTTCAGTCCTCAATTTAATTATTTCATGTTGTATAATTCTCCTGGGTGAGTTTGCTTCTTTTTGTTCTAGAGCTATCAGAGTGTTTTGCAAATCTATTTTCATTGAATTCTAGAAAATCTTTAATTTTTTTCTTTATTTCTTCCGTGACTTGGTGTTGATTCAGTTGCACATTTTTCAATTCCCGTGAATTTGCAGATTTCTGCAATTTGTGTTGTTGCTGAATTCTAACTTTAAGCTAAGCCAATTAAGATACAGGGAGTTATACCAAATGTTTTCATCTACTTTGTTACCAAGAATGCAATCAATTTTAGAGAGCATTCCATGTGCTTGGGTGAAATGTTCTATAGATGTCTTATAGATGTCTGTTAAGTCCATTTGAAACATAACATCTGTTTCTTTACTTCTCCATTAGATTTCTGTCTGTCAGACATATCCAATGGTGAGAGTGTGGTGTTGAAATCTCCAAGTATTAATGAGTTTAGTTCTGTGTGTGATTTAAACTTTTTAGTAATTATTCTTTTACAAATGTTAGTGCCCTTAAATTTGGGACATAGATTTCAGAATTGATACTTTGTCTTGATGGAAATTTTTCTGTGATGTGAGTGAAATGTCCTTCTCCATCTCTTGATTAATTTTAGTTTGAACTCTATTTTGTTATATTAAGACAGAAATACCAGCTTGTTTCTTAGGTCCATTTAATTGAAAAATGTCTTCCAAACCCTTTATTCTGTGGCAATGTCTATCTTTGAGGTTGAGGTGTATTTCATGTATGAAAGAGGAAGATGTCCCTGTTTTTACACTCATTATGTTAACTTGTGTCTTTTTATAGCCAAATTGAATGTATTGATATTAAGAGTTATTAATGATGAGTGATTTATAATTTCTACTTTATTGGTTTTGTTGTTTGTGGTAGTATTTGTGTGTGTGTGTGTGTGTGTGTGTGTGTGTGTGTGTGTTTTAATTTGCTGGAGTGAGATTATAGATTGCCTGTGTTTCACAGATGTAGCTAAATGTCTTGGGTTGGAATTTTTCTCCTTGTACTTTCTGTTGAGCTGTATTTCTAGATAGGTATTGTTTAAATCTGGTTTTGTCATGAAACATCTTGTTTTTTCTTTCTATGATGATTGAAAGTTTTTCTTATTATAGTAGACTGGTCCGGCATCTGTGGTCTCTTAGTGTCTGTGTAATGTTTGTACACACATGTGCACGAGCACGCGTGCGCACACACATACACACACACACACACACACACACACACACACACACACACTCACTCAAAACTAAACAAAGCAAAACTTCTGGTTTGTCTGTAGAAGGGATACTTAGCAGAAATTTGTGGTGGCCATAGTGCATCCATGAGCATTAGCTGTGACCTATCGTGTTTTCTTTATCTGTAGCTAAGCCTAAACTGGCTTGAGAAGCTTTAGATTTTATTTTTTCTGTTTCATGTATTTTAGAAAAAAGAGAAGTTTTATTACTGTATGGGTTTTTTTTGTTATCTATTCTGAATATTTTGCTTTTTTATAGAATGTTTGATATTGATTTTTTTAAAAAAAAAAAAAAAAAACCAACACTGATTTTCATTGAGCAGTTGGTTGTAATTCTGATAGGTCTTCCTTTATTTGTTACTTGACCTTTTTCCTTTGCAGCTATTAAAATTCTTTCTTTATTCTTTATGTTAAGTGCTTTAATTATGATGTTGTGAGGGAAAATGGTTTTGGTCCTGCATATTTGGTGCTCTGTAAGCTTCTTGTAACTTCATAAGCATGTCCTTTTTTAGAATGGGAAAGTCTTCTTCTATGATGTATTTTAATTTTTTCTGTGCCTTTGAGCTGGTATCATTCTCCTTTTTTTATCCCTATTATTCTCAATTTTGGTCTTTTCCTGGTGTTTCAGACTCCCTGAATGTTTTTTTTTATTAAGAAATTGTTGAATTTAACATTTTCTTTGACTAATGATTCTATTTTCTCTTTTGTAACTTCAATGCTTAAGAGTCACCCATTTTATCCTGTTGGTTATGCTTAGATCTGTAATACCTGTTCATTAGCCCTGATTTTCCATTTCCAGAATTCCCTTGGTTTGTGTTTTCTTTATTGCCTCTATTTTAATTTTTAGGTCTTGAACTGTTTCTTTCACTTGTTTGATTGCTTTTTCTTGCCTTTTTTCTTTTGGCTTTATTTAAGGGATCTATTGATTTATTCCAATTTTGGTTTGTCTTTTCCTCCATTTCACGAAATCGTTTTCTCCCTAAGGACTTCTATTATCTTAGTAAACTTACTTACTTTTAAGGTTGTTTTCTTCTGATTCACATGCATTGGGAAGTTCAGATCTTGCTGTTGTAGAACCATGAGTTTCTGGTGGTGCCATATTTCCCTTTATGTTGTTAATTGTATTCTTACAGTGCCATATACTCACCTCTTTCTGCAGTCAGTTCAGGTGCTGCTTGTGGCTCAGGTGGCTGCAGACGCAGTGGGGGTGGCTGGTGAGAGGAGAATGCTGCTGACTCCTTGCTTGGACTGTGGTGGTTGAATCCACAATTTTTTTTTTTTTACCCTGAGGATCATACTTTCACAGTTATCAAAGAACTCTATCACTCTTCTGTAGCCACTAACTACTATTCTACTTTCCATTCTTTAACTATCTCATGTAAGCAGAATTTTAGAGCATTGTGCTTTGTGAATGACTCATGTGATTCAACGTTGTTCTGTATTGTAGCCTGTGACAAGAGTGTCATAACTGTCAAGTAGTGAATGATAATCTAACACATGTATCTATGAAATTTTCTTATCCATTCGTCTGTGAACAGATATTTAGGCTGTTATAAATAATTTAGTTGATGTGAATACCCAGAAAAAAATTGAGTGAGTGCCCTGTTAAATAGGAAGACAATTAGAAAAGCCTGGTATTTATTAAGCTTTGTAAAATATTTCAAAAAAAAAAAGGGTGCTTAACAATTTAGAGAAACTTTTATGTTAAAAAAGAAAGTTGAGGAATTAACTAGTCAGTAACTGATAGTTTAAAACTTGCAAGAGTATATATCACTAATGTAATGGACATAACTCAAGTAGGTGAGAGAAAAGTTTATGGCCTTTTATTGTGTGTTTTATCAATGACAATAAATTTGCATATTACAAAAGTTTGGTCATGCTTCTAAATCCTTATCAAGTAACTTAGTCCTTCCAAATAATAAATATTTATTCACTCTATCTTCTCTGAAAATGATTAGCCCAAGCAACTCAAGTTTAAGATTCCTCAGAAGCCTTTCTTCCTATTCTAAACTGGGTTATTACTTATTCCATGTAAGTGGTCACTCTTCTTTCTGCAAAAAAATATATATATATATAATTTATGGTGATTTTAAAGGGTTTAAGTTTATATTCTCTCTCTGTTTTGCTTGTTTTTCCATAGTACACACAGCAAGAGAACAAATCACCCCTGGTCTGCATCCCCAGCCTAGCAATTATGTCCTCTAAAAGCTGAAAAAATAATCTCTTTTTAGTTCACAAGCCATTGCTCAATGTTTCCATCTTCACCATTCCTAAGTGTCTACCCTCTAAAATATTAATTCAGAACTCCAAAAGCCCTGGATATATGAAGCTTTCCAACTGTGCAGATTTTTATCATTATAACTTCTTGATATTTCGGGGCGGGGGAGGAATAACAATGATAATGATGATGAAGGTGATGCAAAGAATTGAAAAAAGACAGTGAAGATGAGAATGGGTGGAGCAAGGAAGGTGAGGAAGAAGGACCAAGAAGAGAATGAAGAGACAAATAAGTGACTTGTAGTAGTTTAAAATAAAATTAAATTAATTCTGCAGAAACTTATTCTGCCTTTATGGCATTGTAGTAGGGAATAATTGGTTTAATTAAGGTGATAGCCCTCTTATGTTGGTGAAGTACACTGCAATTACCTAAAGAGGTGGGACTGACTTGATTAAACTCTTCATTTTTCTAGAGAATGGAACATTCTGAAAATATTAAAGTTATAAACAAAATCTCCTTTGGCTTTTAAATGGCTACCCTACAATTCCCCACTTCTTTTGAAGTTTGGAAATATTCTTAATTCTTCACATATAGCTGCAGAGTATTTTAAACAATACCTGAAATACCACATGTCTGGGTACACAGCAACGAAGACCTCTAGTGCATTAAAGTGGAAAATGATCCAATCTGCAACCAGTGAGATGGCTTATCCTATAGAGGCCCCTGTAGCCAAGGCTGGTGACCTGAGGTTAATCCCCATAACCCATGTAGTAAACAAAGAGAACACCTCCATGTGCGCCGTACTCTTTCCTTCTTATGCTCACAAGCTCATGCCCCCATAAACAAATGCATAAAGGTGAAATAAAAAAATAGTGAAACTTCATATAAAATAAAGGTAAGATTTTTGGAAGAAAATTTAGATATTAAAAAATTATACGATTATCATCTGTCTTGTTAAAAAACAATATATACTTGGATACATAAAAGTAAAATACTTAGAAGAGGTAAGCCCCAACCTTAGGCTCCAGCAGCACATACTTGGCCCCTTCCCCACACCTATTTTAGTCCTAAAGACTCAGCAGCACCCTGTCCCCCACCATTGCACCTAACTTCCTCAAGGTACATGAGTCTATCAGAGACACACATCTCTACTGCAGAAAGTAGGTAAGCCCCTGATCTCCTGACTGATCAAGAGTAGTGCTCCAAACCCATGCTTCAGTAGCACATACCTGGTTCCTCAAGTAGAAAAGGAAAATTTCCATTTAAGTAAATGAAAGAAAAGACAAACAAAAAAATTGGAAAAAAAAAATCAGTTAAGTCTCTTACAGAATCCCAAGAAATCCAACAATGCCAACAAAAAAAAATTAAACAGGTAAAAGAAACAGTCCAAGACTTAAAAGTTGAAATAGAGACAATAAAGTAAACACAAACTGAGGGAAGTCTGGGAAAGAAAAATCTGAGTAAATGAGTAGAAACTACAAAGGCAAGCATCACTAGCAGAATTCAAGAAATGAAAGAATCTCAAGTATTCAGGATACAATAGAGGAAACAGATTCATTGATTAAAGAAACTGTTAAATCCAACAATTTCTTAACACAAAACGTCCAGAAAATCTGGTGCACCAGGATAAGACCAGAACTAAAAATAATATGAGTAGAAGAAACAGAATTCCAGCTCAAAGGCCCAGGAAATATATTCAACAAAGTCATAAAGGAAAAATTTTCCAGCATAAATAAATGAAGACATGTATATGAGGGAAAAGAAGCTTACAGAAAAGCAAATAGACTGGACCAAGAATAAAATTTCCCTTGAATTATAATAATCAAGACATTAAACATATAGAATGAAGAAAGAATACTAAGAGGAAAAAAGGAAAATGACCAAGTAATATATAAGGCAGACCTATCAGAATTACACCCGAATTCTCCACTGAAATTCTGAAAGCCAGAAATTCCTGGAAAATTGTCCTGAAGACACTAAGAAACTATGGATACCCCAACTACTATGCCCAGCAAAGCTTTAAGTTACCATAAAAAGAGAAAACATAATATTCCATAACAAAACCAGATTTGAACAATAAATATGCATGCATCTGGCCCTACATAAAGTACTAAAAGGAAAATTTCAACCTGTAGAAGTTAGGCACACAAATGAAAACACAGAAAATAAACAACCCTACACCAGCAAACACCAAAAAAGAGAAACACACATATATTACCACCACCATCAACAAGACCGAAAATAACTAACAATCTCTGGTCTAATATCACTTAATATCAATGGACTCAATTCACCTGTAAAGGGATACAGGCTAACAAAATGGGTACAAAAATGTTGTCAGCCTTCTGATGCCTACAAGCAACACACCACAACATCAAAGAAAGGTATCACCTTAGGGTAAAGCACTGGAAAAAGATTTACCAATCAAATGAACCTAAGAAACAAGCTGATGTAGCTATTCTAATATCTAACAAAGAGACTTCAAACTAAAATTAATCATAAGAGATGGAGAAGAACATTTCATGTTCATCACAGAAAAAAAATCCATCAAGATGAAGTCTCACTTCTAAACATCTGTGCCCCAAATACTAGAGCACCTATATTTGTAAAAGGAACTTTACTAAAACTTAGACCATACATCAAACTCCACATACTGATAGTGGGAGACTTCAACATTCACCCCTGGATAGGTCTACCAGATAAAAACTTAACAAAGAAATTTTTAAAAAATTGATCTAACAGACATTTATAGAACATTTTACCCAAATACAAGAGAATATACTCTCTTCTCATCACTTTCTGGAAGCTTCTTTAAAACTGACCAAATTCTAAGTGACAAAGCAATTTTCAACAGATACAAAAAAAAAAAAAAAAAATCAGGGTATGTACTCACTCATTAGTGGACTTTAAGCAAAAACATTCTTATTTCATTGAAAGATGATGGAAAAATAAAGTAATTTAAAATACACACAAAAAAAATTGGTGTAACTTCTCTACCTTATCAGACCACCATGGCTTAAAGTTAAAATTCAACAACAATCAGAATTGCAAAAAAACCCTGCAAACTCATGGAAACGAAACAATTTTCATTTCAGTCATCACTAGGTCAAGGAAGAAATGAAGAAAAAAAAGTAAAGACTTCCTAGAATTCAATGAAAATGATGACACAAAATACACAAACTTATTGCATACCTTGAAAACAGAGCTAAGAGGAAAGTTCACAGAATGAAGTGCCCACGTAAGAAAGTAGAGAAATCTCACACTAGCAATTTAGCAATGCAACTGAAAGCTCTAGAACAAAAAGAAGCAAACTCACCTCGGAGGAATAGATGCCAGGAAATAATAAAATGGTAGCTAAAATCAATAAGATAGAAACAAGAGAACAATACAAAAAAAATAAGATATCAAAAAATTGGTCCTCTGAGAAAATTAATAAGATAAATCCTTATCCACACTAATCAGGGAGAGAACATTTATATTAACAAAATCAGAAATGAAAGAGGAAATATAATAACAGACACTGAGAAAATCCAGAGTGTCATTAGGTCATACTTTGAAAACTTGTTCTCCACAAATTTGGAAAACCTAATAGAGGTGGACAATTTTCTGGATAGCTACCACACAACAGAATTAAGTCAAGATTAGAAAAGCAACTAAAATGACCCAAGGCAATACAAGTAGTCATCAATAGTCTCCTAACCACAAAAACTCAGGACCAGTTAGTTTCAGCTCAAAATTCTACCAGAATTTCAAAGAAGAGCTAATGTTTCAAATTGTGCCACATAATAAAAATAGAAGAACATTGCCAAACTCTTTTTATGAGGCTACAGTCACTCTGATATCCAAACATCCAATGTTGCAACTAAAAAAGAGGATTACACACCAACCTTCTTCATGAATATTGATGCAAAAATACTGGCAAAGTGAATTCAAGAACACAGTAAAAAAAAATCATCCACCATAATCCAGTAGAATTTATACCTGAGATGCAGGGATGGTTCCACATAAGAAAATCTATCAATGCCATACATCATATTTAAAAAAAAAATAAAAATAAAAACACACAATCATCTTACTAGATGCTGAAAATACCCTTGACAAAAATTCAACACTATTTAATAATAAAAATCTTGGAGAGATCAGGAATACAGGGAACATATCTAAAAATAATAAAGGCTATTTACAGCAAGGCAATAGCCAACATCAAACTAAATGGAGAGAAACTCAAAGTGATTCTACCAAAATCAGGTAAAAGACAAGGCAGTCCAATCTCCCCATATCTACTTAATATATTATTCAAAATTTTAGATAGAGCAATATGAGAGCACAAGGAGATACAAATTAGAAAGAACAAAATCAAACTTCTGCTGTTTGCAGGTGATATAATAGTATATATAAGGGACCCCCAAAACTCTGCCAGGGAACACCTACAATCTATAAACACCTTTAGTAATGTAGCAGGATAAAAGATTAATGCAAAGATATAAGAAGTCTTGCTATATATAAATGTTAAACAGGCAGAGAAAAAAAAATCAGAGAAATATCACCCTTCACAATAGCCACAAATAAAATAAAATATTTTGTGGTAACTCTAACCAAAGAAATAAAAGGCCTGTTTGACAAAAACTTTAAAGTCATTGAAGAAAGAAACTGAAAAAGATATCAGAAAATGGAAAGATCTCTCATGCTCTTGGAAAGGTAAGAACAACATAGTAAAAATAGCAATCTTACCAAAAGCAATCTATAGATTCAATGCAACCCCATCAAAATCCCAACACAATATTTCACAGACCTCAAAAGAACACTACTAAATTTAATATGAGAAAACCAAACAGGATAGCCAAAATGATCTTATACAAAAAAAGGAAGTTCCAGAGGAATTACCATCCCTGACTTCAAGCTTTAATAAAGAACTCTAGTAATAAAAACAGCTTGATATTGGCATAAAAAATTGTGATGTTTACCAGTGGAATGGAATTCAAGACCCTGATTGCACACCTATGAAGACCTGATTTTTTGACAAAGAGGCCAAAACTGCAATGGAAGAAAGTTAGCATGTTCAACAAATGGTGCTGGCATACTAGAGTGTGGCATGAAAAATATGTAAATAGATCCATATTTACCGTCCTGCACAAAACTCAAGTCAAAATAGATTAAAGACCCCAACACAAATCCAGTTACACTGAGCCTGATTGAAAAGAAATTGGGAAATACCCTTAAATGCATTGGCACAGAGACTACCTATTAAATATAACACCGGTAGCATAGACACTGAGAGCCACAACTAATAAATGGAACTTTCTAAAACTGAGAAGCTCCTGTAAGGCAAAGAACAAGGTCAATTTTTACCAACTCCACTTCTAACAGAGTGCTAAACTCATTATATGAATATATATACACATATGTATACATATAAAACTTGAAAAACTAAATATTTAAAACCCATATAATCCAATTTAAAAATGGAGTACAGATCTAAACAGACAATTCTCAACCGGAGAATCTCAAATGGCCAAAGGACACTTAAGAAATTACTCAACATGCTTAGCCATCAGAGAAAAGCAAACCAAAACAACTCTGAGATATCATCTTATACCTGTCAGAATGGCTAAGATCAGAAACACTAATGACAGGCTTTGTTGGAGAGGTTGTGGAGAAAGGGAAATACTTCTCCACTGCTAGTATGAATGTAAACTTGTACAGTCACTGTGGAAATCAGTATGGTGGTTTCTCAGAATATTAAGAATCAGCCTTCCCCTCAGGACCCAGCAATACCACTCTTGGCCATATACCCAAAAGATGCTCACCTACTAAACAGGGACACTTGCTTAACTATGTTCATAGCAGTGTTATTAGTAATAGCCAGAACCTGGAAACAACCTAGATGCCCTCCAATCAAAGGATGGATGAAGAAAATCTGGTACATTTACACATTGGAGTATTACTCAATGGTTAAAACACACACACACACACACACACACACACACACAATGACATAATTTACATAAATTTGCAGGCAAATTAATGGTACTAGAAAAATTCATCCTGAGTGAGGTAACTCAGTCCTAGAAAGAATAATAAAGGATGAACAGGCTGAATTCCACAACTGCAGAAAAGATAGGTAGAGAGGACATCCCTAAGAGGGATACACATGGATTGCCCCAGTAAAAGGAAATGATTAAGATCTCCTGGGTAAATTGGGAGTGAGTGTGTACAGGGGAGACATGTTGAGTTTAAAAAATGATTTCAGAAGGCCAAGCAAGTGGGAGGAGAGACTGAGAGATACACAATGAGAAAGATATACTAACAGAGGGAGCGATCATGGGCTTGCGAAGAAACCTGGTGCCAGAGAAGTCCATAGGAACCTACAAGAAGAGTCCTGCTAAGTCTCTTAGCAATACTAGAGAGGATATGCAAACTAGCCTTACTTACCATGATGTCACTTAGTGACTAACTCTCATGGTTATTATAGAACCTACATCCAAAGATTGGTGGAAGCAGATACAGCCCAGCACTGGAGTTGAGTTGAAGAGAAGGAGGAACAACTGAGGGGCAAGAGGAGCATCTAGAGCACAACAGAGAAACCCACAGAGACAGTTGACCTGAGTTAATGGGAGTTCACTGACTCTGGATTGACAGCTGGAGATCCTGCATGGGTCAGATCTAGGCCTTCTGAATGAGGATGGCAGTTGCTCTAATCAAGCTGGCCCCCTGCTGATGGGACAAGGAAATATCCTGGTTACATGAAATGGTTATTTGGAGTACACTCCTTAGGGTGGCATACCTTTCTCATCCTTGATAAAGGAGAAGGCAAGTTCTTCCTCAACTTTATATGTTAGCCTGTGTTGACTGATCAAAGGAGGCCTTACCCACTTTAAGGAGTAGATGGAGAGTGGGGTCTTTTTAGAAAGCAATCTCAGGTTATCAGAGTTTTGCAGTAAGCAATCTTTTTTTCATTGAACTATCTCACCTGCCCTAGAATCAGGAAATATGCTGTGATGAGTCTAATTTGGTTGGCAAAGCCACCAAACATATGTTATGTTACCAAATGTTCTGCTCATAACAACTGAAGTTTCTTCTAGTCTTCAAAACAGAGCTATCACTTTTATTTTTATTCTGCTGCCCATAAATAAATTTCAAAATATAATATTTTGTAAGTATATTTGAATACTTCTTTTAGTCACCCCTTTGATTTGATGCCTTTGTTCATATTTTAAAGGTATTAAAATATGGAAATTTTCAGCTAATCAGTTTTTAGGAGAGAAGCAATCACAGGTTCACAGAGACACACACATTTTTTCCCTCCTTTCTTCTCCCCCATTTTCCTCACTACTTGTGACTTTTCTTTGAAGTAAAACTATTATTCAAAAATGCAAAATGTTTAGCTTTTTGAAACCTGTGCAATAATTAGAGAAATGGAAGAAATTCACAAGCAAAGAAAATTTCAATAGAGATCAAGTGAGAATTTGAAAAATAAACTATCGTCAATTCAAACTCCATAAACAACCATTAAAATTTCTCCAAGCTAATAAAACCAAAATATATTCAGCTGTAGCTTGCTCTCTGAAGTTCCCACAATTCTTTAAAAAGATGACCATTGTTCTTCTACTTGCCAACATGTACCTTTTAAACTTTTAACACAAAGCCCTCTATTGACAGGTTAACACAAGGACCACAAAGAGAGAAAAATGAACAGACAACAATACAAAGCATTACAAGGTATGTTAAATTTATGGCTTTAGAAGAAGGCTTTTAAAGCGGGAAGATAGATCTTTAGAATTACTTTTTTTAAAAAAAAGTTTTTTCAGAGAAGGCAGAGAGTTAGTGAAGGGAAGATGTTATCAGGGGGTATTGTAGAGGATATTCCTTCCCTGTTGATAGCCTGAGCAGTGACCATAATAGAAACTATACAAAGCATGCCAAGAGAATAATGCACAATGGCCATTGCTCAGATAACAGTGTGTGTACAATGTCAAAACAAGTTCTATGCATGGCACTTTGGGGGACAAGTTTAAGAGTTGATGATATCAGGGAGAGGACATGCCAACTACTCCTCAATCCCTAAGATGTCATTGAAAATACAGTACCTGGTTCATGAGGAAATAACAACTGAGAAGAAAAAATCTAAGGTAGAAATGGGATGGTAAGCATATAGTCCTGTTACTACCATGAGTGACAGCCTGTACATTGAGTAGATTAGTATTCAAGGTGCACACCAGGCAAGTCACTAGTTGATAAAACATGAGACATGGTTACTCTCTGCTTCAAACTTCTGATTGCAGAGAATGATGACAGCTATGAATTTATAATAAAACTATAGAAAAATAATATTGAGAAGAATTTACTGATGGTCAAATTGTTTTTTTTTGTTTGTTTGTTTGTTTTTTGTTTCCTTTTTATTGATTCTTTGTGAATTTCATATTATGCACCTGGATCCCACTCAACTCCCCATACTTTTTCTTCCACGCTCTGCCTTCGCAACTCCCCCCAACAAAGGCTCCGGGTGGGAAGGTACTTGCCTTCAAGTTTCAGAACCTGAGTTCAATACCTGGTACCCACTGGTGGAAGAAAGACCTGGCTCCTGAAAGTCAGATCTTATATGAACCATATGTTTATATAATTCTTATTCAAAGAAAATCACAAAGGAATGTAAGGAGGCTATAGATGGTTTGCTTAGCAGAAATTTGTGGTGGCCATAGCACATCGGTAGGCATTAGCTGTGACCTACTTCATCTGTAGCTGAGCCTAACCTGGCTTGCGGTGCTTTAGATTTTATTTTTTATGTTCCATGTATTTTAGAAAAAAGAGAAAATTTAGCACTGTATGGATTTTTTTGTTATCCTGAATGTTTTGCTTTTTTATATAAAGTTTGATATTGATTTTCAAAGACCAATTAAAAAGATTTGTTCTAGAAAACAAAGCAAAAAAAAGAATGAAAGATTACAGCCTTTAAAATGACAATATTTTTCTTCCTTTGAGAATAGACATGTTTTTACTAAGAGGAGCCATGTCTGACACACCCCCATCACACCACAGCACATGTATTAACTTCAAGGCACAAAGCTCCAGCCATGTGTGTGGATGCTGTGTTTACTATTCAGCTTCAAAATTTCCTTTGCTTTAAGTGCTTCTGCTAACTATGACCTGTACAAGAATTGTTCAAGCACAAGGAGAAGACTCAAAGTCTCTCAAACAATTAGGAAAAATAAATATACTACTTGGGAAACTTACCATAACTTCTCAAGTAGGACACATTGGGATAATGTTGATAGAGAGGGTAGAGACTAGTAAATAATCATTTCATTTAATATGCTAAGGCACTTTTTATTTACTGGGAAGTATAATTATTTTAGCTAGGAAATGTTTTTAGAAGAATAACCTAGTCAGAAAAGCTCCAGAAACCATCATATAAGATAGTTCATACACCAACTAGAAGATCAAGAATACTAAAGCCACAACTTTCTTGTTGCAAGAGTAGATGAGGTGATGGATGTGTTGAAGACTTACAGACATTGAGCAAATGAAAATGAAAGCATGTCAGCTTTGAAATAGGGATCATGGGAGAGGATGGTGGGAAAACAGCAATGACTCAATAAACAAACTGTGCATTCTTAAAAGTACCTTATTTACTATATAAAAGCATGTTTCTAAAATTTTGTCTCAAGTCCAACTGACTCTTTTATTTATAAAAAACAAAACAAAACAAAACAAAAAACCAAAGCATGTATGATGTTTGGTGTAAGGTTTCAGCAAAAAAGAAAAATTAGAGTTATTTCATCCTGAGATCAATAATTACTATTAAAAATAAAGAACCATATAAAAATGGGTAAGGATGAGAAAGATGTCTCTTCTGAACTTTCCACCTCGGGTATTCAAATAGAGTCTGTGGATTTTATTCTCCATTAAACATGCTTCATTGGATGGATTTAGACTCTGTGCTGACCCAATATCCATTTACTTCCCAGTGGTCACCCTGCACAAAACTCAAGTCAGAGTGGATCAAAGACCTCAACATAAACCCATCCACACTGAACCTGACAGAAAAGAAAGTCGGAAATACCCTCCAACGCATTGGCACAGGCGAACATTTCCTAAATAACACCAGTAGCACAGACACTAAGAACTACAATCAATAAGTGGGACCTCCTGAAACTGAGAAGCTTCTGTAAAGCCAAGGACATAGGCAATAAGACAAAACGACTGCCTACAGAATGGGAAAAGGTTTTCACCAACCCTACAAGTGACAAAGGACTGATCTCTAACATATATAGAGAATGCAAAAAACTAGAACCGAAAACCTTGAATAACCCAGTCAAAAAATGGGATTTAGAACAAAAAGGGAATTGTCAGCAGAAGATTTACGAATGGCTGACAGACTTTTGAAAAAGTGCTCAACTTCTTTAGCCATCAGAGAAATGCAAATCAAAAGAACTTTGAGATACCACCTTACACCTGTCAGATTGGCTAAGATTAAACACACAAATAACAGCTTATGCTGGAGAGGTTGCAGAGCAAGGGGAATACTATTCCACTGTTGGTGGGAAGGTCAGCTTGTTCAGCCACTCTGGAATGCAGCATGGCAGTTTCTCAGAAAACCAGGAATCAATCTCCCCAAGGATCCATCAATACCATTATTGGACATATACCCTAAAGATGCACACTTGCACCCCAAAAGTATTAGCTTGACTATGTTCATAGAAGCATTATTTGTAATAACAAGAACCTGGAAACAACCTAGATGTCCCTCAACTGAAGAATGAATTAACAAACTGTGGTACATCAACACAATGGAGTACTACTCAGCAGTAAGAAAAAATGATATCCTAAAACTTGCAGGCAAATAAATGCATTTGAGAATATTCTCCTGAGGGAAGTTTCACAAGCCCAGAAACATAAGCACAGGATGTACTGCCTTATTAGTGGACTTTAAACAAAAAGCTAAGCATGTCTAAACTGCGAACCACAACTACTGAAAAGCTTGAGATCTGAAGCACCTTGGACAGGCACTTTGGAGCCCATTCCCTCTAGAGGAACACCTGATCCAGTCTTGATGTTAGCGTGAGGAAAGTGGATCTGCCTGGAGTAGATGCTGACCTAAGCCATCTGAAAACCTTGGGACCTCCAGCCTTTGCTGAGGAGGAGATTAAGGAGATGGGGAGAAGAGAGAGTGATTGGGAGTGGCAGAAGGGGGAAGGGAGTTTAAACAAGGGAATATATGGATAAAAAATGAGACTTTATTCAAAAATAAATAAAAAAATCAAAAAAGTGATATTTGGCAGCAGAATTGCCTTTATTCTGTATATGAGCCTAAGAAAGTTATAAGTTGCTTGAAATGACAGACATGGGGAAATGTATGGCTAGAATTAAAATGCTGAAACCCATTGCTACCATTTGATTTCTTTTTCAAATATTTGTTTTATTTTAATCTCTCTCCATCTTTGCCTCTCTGTCTCCACCTCTCTCTATATATGTCTGACTCTTTCTGTGTCTCTGTCTGCCTCTGTGTCTCTCCCCTCTTTCCCACTCACTCTCTCTTTCTAGCCCTCTCTCTTTCTCTCTCTCCCCAGTTAACAGGGAATGGGTAAAATCCCCGGAAGTCAGAGTGATAGTTGGTTGTGAGGTTGTGATTCTCTTCAGGTGGGTATAAACAAATGTCCTCTAAAAGTTTAGAACACTTAATATCCAAGCCCTCTTTCTAGTCTAGTTTTGGTTCTTTAGTATTAATTTGTGATGAATCATTTATCTAGCCAAGTTTTGTCATGAAATATAAAGTATGTTTGATGTAACATGTAACAGTTTTAAAAAGGAAGTGTTCTAAGTCTTACAGTTTAAAATTAAATATGTCATTTGGGCAATATACAACAAACCAACTACAAGCATCATACTAAATGAAGAGAGACTGCAAGCAATCCCACTAAAATCAGCAACAACATATGGCTGCCTTCTCTCTTCTAATCTAGTTCTCAGCATTTTAGCTAATGCAATAAGAGAACAAAAAGAGATTAAGGGGATGCAAATTTGAGAAGAGAAAGTCAAATTATCTCTACTTGCAGATGATATGATACTATACGTAAGTGAACTCCAAAGTTCTATCAAGGAACACCTACAACTAAAAAACACCTTCAGCAATGTAGCAGGGTACAAGATTAAGTAAAAGAAAAAATCAATAGCCCTCTTAGATACAAATGATAAAAGGGCTGAAAAAGTAATCAGGAAAACATCACCCTTTATAATAGCTGCAATTAGCATTAAATATCTTAGGGTAACTCTAACCAAAGAGTGGCAAACCTGTTTGACAAGAACTGTAAGTCATTGAAGAAAAAAAAAAAAAAAAAAAAAAAAAAAAAAAAAAAAAAAAAAAAAAAAAAAAAAAAAAAAAAAAAAAAAAAAAAAAAAAAAAAAAAAAAAAAAAAAAAAAAAAAAAAAAAAAAAAAAAAAAAAAAA
>PVIH01005008.1:46927-57559 GCA_004025045.1 Sigmodon hispidus | reverse complement strand
CAGAACCTGTGAACAATCTAGATGCCCTCCACCAACTGAGGAATGGATTAAAATTTGTGGTACATTTACACAATGGAGCACTACCCAGTAGGAAAAAAAAATGACATCCTACAATTTGCAGACAAATTGATGGATCTAGAGAGTATCATTCTGTGTTTTATAACAGAGGCCCAAGTCTATATAGTATATAGACTTGGTATTTACTATAAGTGGATTTTAGACATAAAGTAAAGAATATTCAGGCTTTAAACCACAACTTCTGAACAGCTAGGTAACAGAAGGAACTTAAAAGAGGCATTCAAAAGTCCCCCTGGGAAGAGAAAAATAGAGATTTCTTAAGTAAATTGGGATCATAATGGGAAGAGACCAAGGAGAGGTGAGAACAAATCATGACAGCAGAAGATGGTTGAGTGAGAGGAGCAACAAAGAGGAAGAAAAAAGACATATTTTGATATAAGGAGCCACTGTGAGGTTAGAAAGAGGTCAAGTGCTAGGGAAACTTCCAAGAACCCACAGCAAGTCCATGGCTAGGACTCCAACCAATAGTGGAGGGGGTGCCTAGAAAGGACTTCTCCTATGATCAAATGAACGGCCACCTAAGTGTCATTATAGAAACTTCATCGAGCAACATATAAAGGCAGATGCAGAGATCCATAGCTAAGCACCAGGTCGAGCTCCTAGTCCAGGGAAAGAGAGAGAGAGAGAGAGAGAGAGAGAGAGAGAGAGAGAGAGAGGAAAAAGGATATGAGGAAATGGATCAAGATCATAAGTAGAAGACCCACAGAGATGGCTGACCAGAATTATAGGGAGCTCACTGAATCAGAAACAATCACCGAGGAACCTTCAGGGAAAGGAACTAATCGTTCCAAAGGTAGACAAACGTCAAATGGCATGGGCAGTTTGTGGAGCCTCTTGCAGTAGGATCAGACTATGTTCCTGTGCATGAACTGACATCTCAGAGCCCATTTCCTACAGAGGAACACAAAACTCAGCCTTAATACTGATGAGGGACTTAGACCTGCCTCACCTGTATATATATCAAACTGAACTGACTCACCCTGGTACTCCTTGCCCTCCTTGGGGAATGGATATTGAGGAGAGGCTGAGGGAAACCTGAGAAGAATTGGGAGGAGGGAAGGGAAGGGAAAGCACAGTGGTATATATAGAAAATTACCTTTTTAAATAAAATTTTTTTTAAAGAAAGGAACAAAATACTACAAATTAGAATGATTTGGAAACTCATCCAGACCATGTGGCCTCAATTATTAGATGAAAGTCAAGTATGTTAATTATTACAGCAATCTACATGACCTAGATAATATATATACTCCTTTAACACGTTTTAAAAAATATGCTATCTGTCCTCCTTTTTAGTTGTAGGTACCCTTTAGAAGAATATCTCTAAATTCAGGCTGAACTATTTTAAAGTTTATTCCAGAAAAGTTTAAATAGCTAGACATGAACATTATGATTCAACATCATGAGGCAAAAGCAATAGAAATGAAATAAGAAGCATCTGAAATACATGAGTCACATAAAATAATTTGTCAATAGTATGATAGAAAAGAGAAAACAATGCCCAGAACATAAAATTTTATATTTGTGGCTGAGTCTGCAAGTCAGAAGAGGAGGTAAAATAATGGAAAATGAATGGTGGAATGTCACTAAAGGCACATTACAAATGCAACAGGCCTGTAATCACCTTTACTGTATAGCCTTGCAGCCCATGATCTCTCATTTCCACAGGCAATTTCAATGTGGACATTTGAGTTACTTTGGAAGGGAATAAAATATATGATCCATTTCTACCCACTTCCTACATTGCTTCAAGTCTGGGCAAAGCATCCATCTGTAATTTTTAAAAGAGTTTATTATAAATCATTTCTCCCTGTGGTTCTATGCTTTTTTTTCTTCCTTTCTACATTTATTGGTCCTCAGGGAATAATGTAGCTCTGGCAGGCAGAGGCTCACACTTCTACTTGGATGATAAAATGCACCATCTCTATATTCACAGTGTATTCATCCAACCATTCCAGACTTAAACACAAATCAGTCTTTAGCTGACAGAGTGTGTTACACTCCAGGAGAGAAGCAACCCAGTGCTGGCCAATGATTTCATGCTACATTAGAAAACACTTCCAAACTCCTAGTATTCCTCACCATTTTTACATTATCTGTTTTCCATGGCATATATTTGGGGTGAAGGGACACTGGGTGAATATTATCAAAATAAATAGTAAACATGAAGTTTCCAAGCAATAAATAAAACATATAAAAAAATAAAAATTACAGATTGGACACTTGCAGTCAGAAACAATGAATTTATGTACCAAAATAATAATAAATATGGAAAATTTATGTCCACAGAAAACAATAATGTAGAAAACTCGCTATAGAGGGTCCAAGAGCTAAAAGTATTTTAAGTTATTTGCCAAATTTTAAATTCTTTGCTTTTAATTTTTAAGATTATAATATAATTACAGTTCTATCTTTCTTCCCTCCCACACATCATCCCACACACCTCATCTTGCTCTTTTTCAAATTTATGGCTTCTTCCATTAATTGTTATTGTTATTGCATATACATTTATATATGTCTGTGTGTATACATGTGCATTACTAAATTATATTATATTAGGAATATATTCTAAAATATAAACCGCTCCATCTTGTTCTGTATATGTATGTCTTCAGGAATGTCCATTTGATATTGATTAACAAATTGGTGTGCTCATCCCTGGATAAATTTCTTCTCCTCTCAGCATTTCTTAGTTGCTTTGTAGATCTTTGCATAGGTCTGAGTTCTCTTTCATATTTCCTTGTCCAATTTGACATGTCTATTGATACCACTCTTCAAAGTACCTATTATTTTTATTATTTTTATGAGTCACTATCACTTTCTTTTATAGCACATGGGCACCTTTTTGTAATTCCAACAGTGTTCAAATGATCTTCAAATTCTTGCCAACAGTTATGAATTATATTAATTTATTTTGTACACTTTATTGTTTTTGTTTTTTACTTACAAACTGTATCCACTATGTAGCTCAGCCACACTCCTAAATAGTGGTACTCCATTTATAATTTGTATATACTGGAATTATAAACATGTGCTACCACAAGGACAGTTCTTAATTTATGCTTTTTAAATGCAGCTAGATTAATGTGTAGAAGATAATACAATATTATAATGTTGGTTTCTATTTTCCTAATATGTAAAAATGCTAAGTACCTTCTATTTGATTAGAAACTAATTATGCATCTTCTTTGTGAAAATTATCTTTTTAAGATACTCATGCTTGAGTTTATTCTCACTAAATTTTAGGCTTTCTCTGTGTATTCTCGACACTCATATACATTTTCAAATATTTTCTTCTAATGCATTGTTTTCTTTTATCCTCTACTGACAGTGTTCTTTCATGCCCATATATTTTAAATTGTTATTGTTTTAAAGTAATATATCACTTAATTTTCTTTTTGTTGTCTACTTTTAGTATCATCTCTAAAACTATTGCCAAATTGGAATGAGAAGACTTTGCCCTATATACTTTCTAAAAGTTTTATAAGATATATCCTTTTTATTTAAGAATTTATTTTATTCATTTACATGTCAACCACAGATCCCCTCTCATCTCTTCTTCAACTCCCCACCCCCCAGCCTTCCCTCTACCCAGTCCCTATCACCTCCCCCCAAAAAATAAGGCCTCCCATGGAGAGTCAGCAATGCTTAGTACATTCAGTTGAGGCAGGTCAAAGCCCCTCCCCCCTCACATCAAGCCTGTGCAAGGTGCCCTTCCATAGGAAATGGGCTCCTCAAAAGGGATACATACTGATCCTACTGCCAGTGACCCCTTAAACAGCCCAAGCTAGACAACTGTATTCCCATATGCAGAGTATCTAGTCCAGTCCCATGCAGACTCTACAGCTGTCAATCTAAAGTTCATGAGTTCCCACTAACTTGGTTCAGTTTTCTGTGTGGGGTTCCTCATCATAATCTTGACCCCAGTTGTTCAAATAATCTCTCTTCTATAGTACTCCAGAGCTCATCCTGGTGGTTTGCTGTAGATCTCTGCATTTGCTTTTGTCAGTTACTAGATGAAGGCTCTCTGATGATGGCTAGGTCATTCACCAACTGATTGCCAGGGTAGGCCAATTCAGGCACTCTCTCTACTATTGCTAGAAATCTAAGCTGGGATCATCCTTATGGATTTCTGGAAACTTTCGTAGCACCAGATTTTCCCCTAGCACCATGATATCTCCCTATATCAAGATATCTCCTTCATTGCTTGTTCTCTCTGTCCCTATTTCAGTTTGACTATCCTGCTCCTTTGTATTCTTATCTCTTACTCCTTCCCCTCGATTGCCCCACTACCCAATTTGCTCAGGAGATGTTATCTATTTCCCCTTCTTAGGGCCATCCATGCTTCGCTTTTAGAGTCCTCTTTGTTAGCTAGATTCTTTGGAGCTGTGGGTTGTAGTACGGTTATCATTTGTTTTACATCTAGTATCCACTTATGAGTGAGTACATACCATGTTTGTTCCTCTGAGTCTGGCTTACCTCACTCAGGATGACACTTTGTCTTTTCATCCATTTGCCTGCAAATTTCATAGTGTCATCAGTGTTATTGTTGAGTAATACTCCATTGGGTATATATACATTTTCTTTATTCTTAAGTTGAGGGGCATCTAAGTTGTTTCCAGGTTATAGCCATTATGAATAATACTGCTACTATGTACGAAATTTGTTACATTTAGATATTTGACTTATTTTGAGTTAGTCTTTTAGACAGAGGTAGAGAAAGAACCAACCTTGTTTTACTTCAGGACAGTGTCCACCTTTTCTAGAACTAGTTCTTCAGAAGAACAAGTTTCTCTTTCAATGTATGCTTTTTGAGAATCCTTATTACAAAATAATTTACATATTGTATTAGTGGTTTTATTTTCTTATATGTATATAAGTTTATTAAATTTGTCTACATGACTGTCTTTGGGCCAAAACCTCACTGCTTCATAATTGTAACTTTCTGTTGAGTTTTGAAAAAAATAAGGGTCTAAGTGGTATCTAATTGCTTTTTATTTTTAAAACTCTTCCAGCAATTTAAAGTTCTTCAAGATTCCACAAAAAATTCATAGTATTCATTGCCATTTTTTAAAAAAAAATTGGATCCTTGATAAAGATTGAATTATCAGATTTTTTATTACTGTTGGGATATTAATCATGTTTTCTGATCCATTAACTTGAAATGTCTTTTATTACGTATGTCACTCAATATTTTCAGCAAATAACTTTTATACTACACGATCTCAAACACCTTTAGACAATTCCTAAAAGTTACATTTATTTTCATATGAGTTATCTTTATTCTATTTGAGACAAGTCATTTCTAATTATTGCTTAATTAGTTTCTAATTACTGCTAATTAATTTTGTTGTTAAAACATGCCAAAAGTTTGCATATTAAATTTTATCATACTGTTTTGTTGAACTTTCAGTACTTTTTAGTGTCTGTATGTATGTGTGTGTATTTATCTTTACACTCTGTGGGTAAGATTATATCATCTATAAGCAAGAAATTATATTTCTTCCTTTCTTATTTGGTAATATTTCTCTTACCTAATTTCTATCTGAGAAAAAAAGACTGTTGAATAAAAGAAATAAAGTGGATAATTTTGGCTTTGATATATAACTTCAACAAAAAAGAAAAAATATTATAACTTAATTATTTCTATGAAAGATTTTTAAAATATTTTGACCACTAAAATTCAGTATGTGATTTGATGCATATTTGTGTTAGCTTGAATTAATCATTTCACAGTGCATGCATATAACAATGCCATTTTCTAGTGTGTATGGTCATATGTATTTTTCTTTCTTCATTTTAACTGTTTCCATTAAGACATTCCACTGAGTTCCAGTCAGTTACAAAGTATTTCAACAACAACAAAGTTACCTTTTCTTTTATTTTTTTCACTTAAGTATGCTAAGAAATATAGGAGTCATGTAAAGTAACAAATTAGCACATTAAAAGTGCTATGTGAAGACTAAAATAACTTTCTAAAGTAATTAATGGGTTAATATGTTATCAATTGGTTATAGACTGGATAAAATAAACCTGTAAATAATTAATCTCTATTACTAATAAAAGTTTTCTTTTAAGGTTTAAAATTCTAAACATGTGTTTTTAACTGTAATGCTAAAGCACTTTATAGAGAAGCCACACCAAAAGAACCCTTAGTTTTTGAATGAAGAGGTGATCCCATTCATCTGCTCCCTTTGGAGAGCCAGTTGGGAACTTATTCAGATTTTCATTACTCAAAAATTACTCAATTCTGGGTGTCATCAAATTGTTGGACATTCTTCTAAAAAAAAAAAAATGAAATTCCTAGAAAGATCTTGTCATTCATGCCAGACAACAAGGTATCAAAGGTGTATATTGAAGAGTTCATACAGACATTCTCTGCTCTCTTTTCTTTGCAAACAAATGTCTACAGTCTCTGAACATGATCTTACAAATGTCTATAGTTCCTGAATATGGTCTTAGAAACTTATGATCTCAAGATTACTGTGTTATATAAAATTTCTTATCTTCAGAACATGTTCTTTATTTCTAGAGGGATATATAAAAAGTAAAATAAGCCCAGGAAGTTATAATGAATGTTCTCTAAATCTTAATCCATTTAGCAAAAATATCATCATAGAATGCTAAATGACGTGAAAATAAAATTATAACACATCTCTAAATGTTTCAGAGATTACCACACTTTTTGTCTTATTAGTCCCCATCATGGTTGATGTAAAGGGCAAAATAAGGTTTGTAACAATTTCTTCCTTAATAGTAAACATCTTTTTTTCACATCCATAAAAGAAGGCAAATATATGATAAAAAAGTATGTACAGCACAGATAATGTGGTAAGAGCCTAGCTTTGATAGCATAGAAAACATCAGAGGTGCTTTTGTTCTAATCTCTATGAATATTTACTTTTAAAAGAATCCATTAGCTAGTGAAAAAGAAGTAAATATTAAGACCAGAGTGCTTGGCTATAAGTCCCATTCAGGGCTATGAAAGAAATTTTCTGCCATCTGTGTGGTCTACAGAGTATTTTCCTGGAGTACATGCCAAGCAGCATGCAGGAATCCCAAGGTTGATCCCTAGGAAAACACACACACACACAATTTTGAAATGGGCATGCTAACATGTGGTTAGATTATCTTTAGGTGTTCAAGATCATCCGCAGCTACATCATAGTCCTTATGCAAGTGTCCTAACTTAAGACCCTGAAACAAAAAACAAAGAAAAAGATGCTTAGGTAAGTAGACATTGGCTATCAATTGATCAGCTATTACAGTGAAGCACAAAAGTACTATACACAGTTGAAAGGTGACCTGCCCAGAGCAGATATTAAATGCAAACCATGATTCAACATAGTATGCCATGTCAAGGAAGACGGGCTAGAGCTAATTAAGTATATGTGCATTCAACCCTTTTTTTCCTTTTTTTATTATGAATAAAGTCTCATTTGTTATCCACGTATCCCCTGGTTCAAACTCCCATCCCACTCCCAACCCTCCCAGTCACTCTCTCTTCTCCCCATCTTCTTATCTCCTCCCCAGCAAGGGCAGGAGGTCCCAAGGTCCCAAGGTGGCTTAGGTCAGCATCCACTCCAGGAAGTTCTACTTTCCTCACCCTAACATCAAGACTAGGTCAGGTGTTCCTCTGGAGGGAATGGGCTCCAAGGTGCCAGTCCAAGGTGCTTCAGATCCCAAACTGGTCAGTGGTTGTGGTTTGCAGCTTGGGAATGCTTTGCTTTTTGTTTAGAGTCCACTAATGAGTGAGTATATCCCCTGTTTATCTTTCTGGGTTTGTGATACCTTGCTCAGGAGGATATCTCCAAATCTGTTCATTTGCCTGCAAATTTTAGGATATCATTTTTTTCTCAATGCTGAGTAGTATTCCATTGTGTAGATGTACCACTGTTTGTTAATCCATTCTTCAGCTGAGGGGCATCTAGGTTGTTTCCAGATTCTTGCTATTACATTCGTAGTTATTCTATGATACTATGTACATAGTTGAGCTAATGCCTTTGGAGTGTAAATGTGCATCTTTAGGGTATATGTGACAACAAAGAAACTCGAGTAAAGGAGGAGGCAGGAGAAAAGAGAAGAGAGGAAGAAATCCATTGGATGACACCAATGACAAAGAATCTGGCCTTTCAGAAGGTAACACTGCTGCTTGGGAGAGCAGTAAAGTTCTCCCTAGTTCCATGCAGTCCAACTTGTCACAGCATCTCTGCTGCAATGGCGCACATGCTTTGTGGAGGAGGAGGAGGATTAGGAGTAGGAGTAGAAATAATCACAAATCGAGCATCTCCCCTCACCACAAACAAAAGTCTTGGAAAAGGACAAAAAGCTAAAAAGTAAACAGGAACATAGTTGAGCTAATGCTTTTGGGGTGTGAATGTGCATCTTTAGGGTATTATCCCCAATACTGGTATTGCTGAATCCTTGGGGAGATTGATTTCCAGGTTTCTGAGGAACCTCCATACTGCATTCCAGAGTGGCTGAAGAAGTTTACACTCCCACCAACAATGGAGGAGTGTTCCCCTTGCTCCGCATCCTCTCCAGAATATACTGTCATCTGTGTCTTTAATCTTAGCCATTCTGACAGGTATAAGGTTGTATCTCAAAGTTGTTTCAATATTAGGATGAGGAAATTGGACTTGCCTGAAGTGGATGCTGAGCTAAT
Source organism: Sigmodon hispidus (assembly GCA_004025045.1). Classification (NCBI taxonomy): domain Eukaryota; kingdom Metazoa; phylum Chordata; class Mammalia; order Rodentia; family Cricetidae; genus Sigmodon; species Sigmodon hispidus. The sequence continues at coordinate 48,816 of PVIH01005008.1, read as the reverse complement.
CCATCTTGGAACCTCTTACCCTACCTGTGGAGGGGATGGGAGAATGGGGAATAGGGAGGCTGAAGGCTGACTGGGAGGGGTCAGAAGGGGTAAGGGAGTTGGAACAAGGAGATACATGAACAAAAAAGACTTTATTCTATAAAAATAAATAAATAAATATTTAAAAAGTAAAGAAAAAAGTAAACAAGAGGCTATTTTCTCCATAATTTTTTTTAAAATGAATTGTTCAGTTTGCAAGATTAACCTTTTGTCCTGGATAATTTCACTGTTCTCTGTTAGGGTAATTTTTTAAATTAATTAAGAAAGATATTAAAATAGTATTTGTACAAAAAAGAAAATATAATTCAATTCTCTAAGAAAATATTTTCACATAGAAAATAAACATTTGTTTGCAATTCTGAGTAGAGCATTTACAGAGACTCTTGATTCAATAATAGCCTTTAGACAGTTTAGTCATATTTGTCAGACATTGCTGCACATTATAAATTGAAGAATTCTAAGAGTTTGTATTTTATTTACACTAATGCCTATCTATATATTAAAATTAATTTATAGGAAAGAAAAAGTATTAAAATAGTTATTTTGTATTTTACTATTCTTGAATAAAGGATATTGACTCAAATGTTATTATTGGTAACTAATTTAAAGAAAACAACATTATATAAAACTATATTTAATTTAGATGTATTTAAAGTTAGAATTTTAACAAACTTTTACTATTTAAAGTGTATGTTAGAATAAAATACTTAGTAAAATAATTTTAGCACATTACTAGAATATTAGATGAATAAAGCCTGAAGACTTCCTGGGGCTGCAGAATCAATGAATATTAAGTGTATAGTAATTATACATAATCAATTTATAAATTTATTTGGTGCTTGTAGCAAGAAATATATCACAGACATGTCTATAAGCAAGAAAAACTGTATACTGAGTAAGCAGAAGCTAATAATGATTATTCCTGAATAACAGCTTGTTGCTGAGTTTATCTTTCTTTTTGAGCTCTTCTGATTTTTCTATTTTGTTTGCATTGTCCTGTCAATATTTTTGAGACATAAATCCAATGTTCAATTGCAAATGCCTGATATGTTAATTACTAACATGTGCCTAGTTATGAATTTTGACAAATAAAATATATTATGAATATAAAATAAAGGCTAGAAAACTATATTAATTTTCTTTGGGTAATGTATTCTTAATAATTAAAATGAAGTAAACTTCATATCAACAGGTAAATATGCTTTAACAATGAAATCTGTCAAAATAATCAATTATATGTTATCTGGTATTTATTAGTTTATTCCAGTACTGATCCTGTAAACTCATCCATATTTTATTTATTTTATCTGATCAGCCTTGAAACAATGCTCAAACATTAGAAAATATTCATTAATATTTTGCTGTCAAGTTGATTTAGCTTCCCACACTTTGGCTTGAGTAAACCCTGAGGCAAATTCAAAATGACAGATATAAGAGGAACCTTGTAGAATATACTGCAGTGAGTGACCAGTTATGAATATTTTATACTATCTCTTTAGTTTTTTTTTCAGGAAAAAGTGAAAGTCTTTGATATGCAAAAAATAGATAAATTTCATGGAATAATTTTAAGAAATTAAATTTAATTCTATACCCTGGTATGTTAAATCTAATTTCGAGAAGACTCTGCTATTTAAACCTGTATTTTCCTCTGAATGACCAGATGTGTTGGGAGGGGGAAGAGACCTTGAATAAGGATATACAGGGATGGAAAAAAAAATTCAGAGGGAAAGATGAACACAAAGAAAATATAGGTGTAGCAATCTTATTTGTATTTCTTCCCTTGATAAGCCATGCTTATCATTCTTATCCTCTGTATAGTTATTGTTAACTCTTCCACATTTTAAATTCTT
>PVIH01005008.1:0-40625 GCA_004025045.1 Sigmodon hispidus | reverse complement strand
AAGTTTTGGGCTCTAGTTTATTGAGTTCTCTGTATATTTTAAAGATCAATCCTCTATCACTTGTATGGTTGGTCAAAAATTTTTCCCATTCTATAGGCTGTTATTTTATCTTATTGACTGTATGCTTGGATTTACAGAAGCTTCTGAGTTTCAGGAGATCCCACTTACTGATTATTGTTCTTAGTGTCTGTGCTAATGATGTTATATTTAAGAAGTAGTCACCTATGCTAATGCGTTGGAGGGTATTTCCCACTTTCTTTTCCATCAAGTTCAGAGGGGCTGGATTTATGTTGAGGTCTTTGATCCACTTGGATTTGAGTTTTGTGCCAAGTAATAGGCTTGGATCTATTTGCATTTTTCTATATACTACCATCTAGCTATGCCAACACCATTTGTTAAAGATACTATCTTTTTCCATTGAATATTTTGGGCCTCTTTGTCAAAGATGAGGTGTTCATGGGTTTTGGGGTTAATGTTGGGATCTTAAATTTAATTCCATTGATCCACAACTCTTTTTTTATGCCAGTATCAAGCTGTTTTTATTACTGTAGCTCTATAGTATAACTTGAAGACCAGGATCGTGATACCTCTTGACGTTCTTTTGTTGAGCAAAATTGTTTATACCTGAGCCAAAACATGATGCAATTATTCTTCATGCTATCACTGAGTGAAAGAAACTAATGTAAAATGAAGAGAAGAGAAAGAAAGATGATAGATAGATAGATAGATAGATAGATAGATAGATAGGTTTAAAACTGAATTGTTGAGAAAAAATGAATTTGTTTTATCATAAAAGTGGTAAGTCTGTAATTGTTGGGTGTAAGGGGGTTTACAAATACTTCAATTACTTTTTAGCACAGTACTATGATAAAGATGTAGAATGGAACAGAGACACTTACCAGAGAAGGCATAGAAAACAACACAGTGAGTAAAGATATAAAAAAGCCACAGTGAATCATTATGTTATGATTATTTAAAATTATATATTCATGCATGTTGTAAAGGTTTCTGGCCCGGATATCCTGGCCTGGCCCCAAGGTTCTGACCCACTCTCAGCCCTCCTTATACTCAAATAATCAGACAAAGGCTTATATTAGTTTTACACTGATCAGCCCAGGGCACAGGCATGATATAGGAGCCTGATAACTCCTTCATCTGAACTCAACCCATCTTGTTCAGTTATGCAGCTGAACCTTTTCTCAGAGAAGCATTTGAACTACTCTCCTCTGTGTCCTCTCCTGGAATGTTTGAGATGTCTGTCTGATGTATCTGCTCTGTTCTGAGATTTTTCCCAATCTTGTGGGTCTGTCCATAATTACTGTCTGACTTCATCCAATCAGCTTTTTATCAAGCCCATAGGCAAGACAATTATTTAATACGTAATGCATAATCCCACTATATATATTTTTTAATAAAATTATACTACTTGACTAACTATGCTTTCTCCAAAATTCATAGACTACCTAAAAACAAAAAGAAAAAAAAGGAAAACATAATTCTAGAAAGATACATAATTTAAGAGAGAATGTCTTTTGAGTTGTTAGGGGAATTCAGGGGACTGTCTTCCCCAATTAAAAAATAAAAGAACAATATAGGCTGTTTTCTTTGCTGTTGGTCTCAGATCTAGAAAGCAACATCCTATTGCTGAAGATAATTAAGCTAGAGGAGTTAACAGAATCCACTTGCAACTGAGCAGGATTCCTCCTCACTATGGCTACCTCTTAATATTGGAAAGAAATATTAAGCTGCAAGGGAGAAAAGCAATCAATAGCACATTCCACTGTGTTGCCTAAAAACCACAGCAATGACCAGAAAGGTAAAATATTACAACAGGTGAAATGATGGCACTTTTATATTCATGGTAATCAATAGACATCTAATTTGACTTAAGACACACTCAATAGGATGAAATTCATGTCTGGTATTGTAAAACTATCCACTACTCATGACATCTAAAGAGAACATACCACTGTCACATTCCTAAACCAGTACAATTTCTGACTGCATTCTAAATATTTATTCTTTACTGATGGATAATTGTAGCTATTCTCCATTATCAAAGAAGCTTTTTTTGCAATAGTCACAGAAAACTGGTCAAAATGCAAAGAATAACAGATACTGGAGTTCCCTGGCCCCAAATGATACATTGTCTTTAATTTTTGATCACTTAGTTTGGTTCTTAGAGTTATTAAAACTGAACACACTATTAATTCTCCTGTTGGTTGAGCAGATATCAGACTTTGGCAGCTTAGCTCTGTGTGCATTCATGGCAGGAATAAGTTCCTCAAAGCTCACATAAGGACAGTCTCCACTTTATAGGCATATTGATTCACAAAGGTGAGGGTGAATGACTGCATGCTACTGAAACTGAAAGCTAATGAGCAGATGTGTGATAGTCTTGGCTTCCAGGCTTTCTGAAAATCTTTTCAAATTATCTCCTACATAAATCGGTGTTAATGATTGTACAAATCTCTCTTTAAGAACCACTATGCATAAACTAAAAGACAATTTTCAGTACTTTGTGGTAAACATTGTTCATCTATATTAAGAATAATTCTATTCATGTCTGTATTCTCACCAAAGGGGAATGAGCTATTTTGCAATTGTTTCTTGGTGCAAAGAAAGACATTTAATTTCTGAGGCAATGCATGGCAAGTTATGTGCACATTCTGAAACAGAAAACACATACAACTACAAGATGAGTAGACTGTCTCATTCAAAGACAATAACCAGTCCTCAGTGACTCATTTTCATCTATACAAATGGAATAGTATAGTAAAGATGGGGACTGTATTTCTCCCACAATGAAAAAAAATACCTATAGAGATATACTAATCATGTTTATCTGATGTGACTGCTTGTAGCTTATCATTTTCATTTTGTGTCAAAATAGACCTTATTATTGCTACTGTGTAAGTAAAAAAAAAGGGGATGAAAATTCTCTGATGAAAATGAATTGTTTCCTGGGCAGTGATTGTGCTCAGATTTCTCAGCTGAAATTTTGAAACTAAATGCCAATATTCTAAGCAGAATAAAGAGCTCATTCTTTGTTTTATCCTTGAGTTATTAGTGCTTTTACTAGTCTGTCAGTTATTGCTATCTAGAATTATATTAGAAATAAGAATGTTTATTTTTAGGTCACAAATGCATTTAATTTTCATGTTGCATGTGTGAAGCAACCTTTCATATTGTATCTAATTCATTTTGTATTAATTTCCTTAGAATATTTGTCCTGAGAATCGAGAATTAAATACAAAATACAAAATACTCTTCTCTGTTTCCATTCTCATCTACATGGAGTTCTCATTGATATCTCTGCTGTCTGATTACTTTAATTATGTTTTAATGCACTCATGTATACTCTAATCATGTTTCAAACCATCCTCCCAAACTGACATGATATATATGTAAACCTTCGTTGACTAAGCTGATGGACTAGAGTGAGGAAGGTTTCCATATATTTTTATGTTCCTCCCTCCTTAGTTTGTCTTTCTTTCAGATTGAAAACTCCGTTTTCTCAGCCAATGAACTACATAAATCTCCTCATGAAAAACACAGCAGCAGAATACAATGAAACTGGAGGACTGTCTCTCTATATACACATTTTCAGATTTTGCCGTAGAGGAGAATCAGTCTTAAAGAGGCAGGACTGCTTTGCACTGGAGAGAAAATTGAATTCTTGCATCCATATACATGCCACAAGCATGATGTGCTTTCCACATAATTTCTACCTGAAGTATCATCACTCAGCACTGAAAAAAAAAATCTCAGGGGCAAAGGAAGGTCAAGAGGTATGAGCAGAGCAACAAAAATCAAGATGAACTGAGAATGACTTAATTTACATACATATTTCATCCTAAGTGAGGCCTCGGGAGCAAAAGTGCTCAGTCATCTTCTATTGTACAAAAGCCTTCCCTGCAGCCATACTTCAGTTAAGCAAGGCTGAAAGAGCTTCTGCATTGAGCTCCCTTATCTTTCTACAGTCAGTTATCACAAGAATGCTCTCTGCCTATGGCCCACTTGTCAGTTGTGGATTTGAAAGAATAGTGGTAAGCATAAGTGAAGAGCTTTTTGCAAATATCTGAGAATCTTAACACATCTGTGCTATTTAATCATTGCAAAAGCAACAACTACTCATGAATAAACTGTGCTGTGGCAGCCACAGAATTCAAAATAGAATCTTCCAAAGAAGGGTCAATGACACAGAGTTTTTGTTCTCAGATTCTACATTAGTGTTACTTTTAGACAAACCAGTTTCTTCCTTTGTATCTTTCTGTTTGGTTCCAGATTCTGCCCAGGGTTCCTATGCTATTTGACACATTCATATTTTCCTGGTCTCCTCAAACAGTTTTTCCTTATCTTTAAGGACTTTGACATTTTTGGAAAGTCTTGGTCACATGCTTTAGTTTCAGAGTGTCTCAGAGTATCTAATGTCTCATCCTAACTACTGGATTAATTTCAATGAGACCAGGGTAAAAGTAATGTGTTCTTAGAGCTTACCATCAAGGTACTCATGTTATTTCAAAGGATCTCCTTCTTGGCCAATTTTTTGATTCACGTTTTAGGTTCATGTCTATAGACTCCTCCATTATGTCATTCCCTTTGCCCATTTATAGTGAATTCAAACATTTAGGAAGATAGTATGAAATTATGCCAATAGCAACTTTCAAATTTGCCTCACTAATTCTCATATCCATTAGCAGATCTTGTTTCCAGTAATTATTACCATGTTTCTATTTGCTCCATTACTTCTACATTCCTGGATTAAAATACTTGAGTATGGAGTTATCTTTTTTCCTCCATTTGCCATTCATTAATGTATGTATTCTTATCAATGTGAATTCAATGATATTCAGTACAATCAATATTATTGCTCTCAATACTATTATGACAAGGAGAACAGCAGTCTGCAAACAACTCATTATATCTATATGCATATGCAGGGTACTGTAAATTGAAAAAGATATATTGAAATGGAATGTACAAAAGGACTCATCTTAAGATACAGACAGATATGTTTTTATATAGACACACAAACACACATTTATTTATCCAAATGGCTTCTCAAGTGAACACAGTTTAGTCCCATGGGTCACAGGGCATTGAGGGCTATAGGAACTATAAGCTCATTCTTGCTCCAGCACCAGTCCCAGTCCCAGTCCCAGTCCCTCCAGTCCCTCTTCTAGCTTGTTGTCTATAAAACTTTTAGCAAGTTTCTTCACCAAGAGATGTGAGCACTCCCATCACCTGCCTTCCATACACTGAAAAGGACTATATCCTCACATCTCAAACCATCAGTAAGGAAATAACCTTCTTCCCTTCAGATGCTTATTAATTTGCAGATGAAGAAGAGAAAAAAGTGGATCCCCAAAGAGATTAATTTGGTGTTTGTTTGTTTTGGTGAAGGGACTGGTTAAAGAATACAATCTCAGTAAAGATTGTCTTGTTCTTTCCAGGGTTTGAATTGAAGAAACTAGTGCACAAATATAGCAATGAAGCTATTTCTAGGAGTTTGAATGGCTCCTTATGGAAAATAATAAATAAATTATAAAACAACAACAAAAAGAACAAAGAAAAATATTCTCCCTTACATAAACCTGGAAGGCATACAGTCTTTAATGTACATTGACATCCAGACTTAGCCAGCTGCAACTGATTTCATTCAACGTGCTGACATGAAAGGTTTGGGGAAATCTGTAGTGGCAGCATGTGTGTGCATTCATGTGTCTGTGTGTGCGTGCATTTGTTTGTGTATGCATGCATGTGTGCGTGTGTTTGTATGTGTATATTTTAATAAAACTATCTATCTTCCAGTAATTTCAAGTTTCCATCAGAAGCACCATTGAAGCAGCTATAACTTTTGATCATCTAAACAGCTGTTAGCACCTCCCAATCTTAAAGCACCTATACATTCAATCTCATGAGCAGAACTAAATTAAAACTCTGATCTTTTCATACATATAGAAGACAGCTATGGAGGGTAGAGATTATATGACACTGGCACTTCAAACATTAATATAAATACTAAAGAATGGAGGCTCTGAAAATTATATAATTTACCAAATGTGTAAGAACTTATATGTGTGCCAGTGTGTATAAGTGTGCACATGGTGCACATGGACACGTGCACATGTGTGCATACACATGCATATATGAGTTTTGTGTGTGCTTTTATCTTTTCCAAATGACATAATACCTATAAAAGTATAGGAAGAACAGAATGCAGGATAGAAAGTTACTTAAGGAATGCAAAATGAGGCAAATAGCATTCATTTACTCAGTTTAAAGTGGCCACAGATGCTCATATCTTAGGCCTAATCTATGCTTATCAACTTGACTGGAATGATCAACATTTCTGAAACAGTGAATTTCATTGATGTGTACAATTTGTTGAAGTACATGCATGAATGTTACTTGCAAGCAAAAGGGAGAGATGATGGTGAGGTCCTCCTTGTATATTAGATGCCTTGAACTTGTAGATGTCCACCTCTCTTATGAAACATGCATTGATCAGTAGATGCTTTGGGTCTTTCAGGTCCAACAGAGACTTCCTTGTAGAACTCTGGACCAACGGCCCATGGGTGGGACCATTTGACGAGCAATCACTGATCAAGAATTTCCTCTACAGACCTATTGTATGGAGATTTGTTTTTCCAATCGAGGTTCTCTCCTCTCAGATAAGATAGTTTGTGTCAAGTTGCCATCAAAACTAGACAACCGAAGCACTGTGGCACAGGTATACGCTTGCACAGAGAGAGAGAGAGAGAGAGAGAGAGAGAGAGAGAGAGAGAGAGAGGAAGGAAAGGAAGAAAGAAAGGAAAGAAAGGAGGAAGAGGATGGAGGGAGAGAGGAAGAAAGGAAGGGAGGGAGGGAGGGAGGAAGGAAGACAAGCAAACAAGCAACCAGCCATGTTCAAATATTCAGTTTTAAACCAGGCAGTGTTGCTGCTGTCTTTTTCTGAACATTCAAATAGGGAGAGGTGCTCCAGAGTACATACAAGGGTTCTGGAAAGAAAATGCTTAAACATGATTATCAACAATTGTCTGCATTTTCCCCATCCTTCTCAAGATGTCACATGTCTCCAAACTACTGAAATAAAACCTGGCCATTTTAGTGGCAATGAGTTGCTTGGCTTTCTTGATGACAGAAACAGCTCCCTGCCTTGCTGAGATTTATATAAACCTATTTGTTTGTTAATATGTACATATCCTATAGGAGAATAATCATGTTGATATAAATATATGTACTTGAAGAAATGCATGAAAATAAAAGGGTAAGAATAAAATGAATAAAGAAAATACACATGTCCACTTACACTGAGAAGATATGAGGCTAGGATTAACATCAGGAGTGTCATGAGCACTACATTAGAATGAATGCCTATACCGTGTGCAGGCACAATGCTATATGTGCTGTCTTTGCTTGACAGTGGTTTACAGAAAGTGAAATACAAATGTCTCACGTAAGTCACTGGCTGCAACACATGACTCATCATTTTAGAATTTATTTTTTTCTTAATGCTTTTCTCTGTAAATGCTTTTTTTCTTCCTTTTACTTTATTAATGTAGTTTTCTTCTCAAAATAATCTTCAGGAAGTACATAAGAGAATTTCAGGTGCCCTGTTCAGCCAGCCCTTTACACATTTTAGAAATTTCAATGAGTAAAAATTATCATTTCAAGAAAAAAAGTCATAAACGGGCAATAGTTTATCACTATCAATATTACAGTCAAGTGATTACTGTACTTGTGTTTTGTTCTCATAACAACACAAATATCATTTTAATGTGTGGCTTCAAAGTAAAACATCAATAATTAATATTTAATCTAAAATATTGTGTTTGGCTAAGAAATACACACACACACACACACACACACACACACACACACATATATCTCTGATTAGTACTTGATCTGTAGAAGACATTGTCTTAGACCTAACAATTAATGTTAGAAATTTTCTTACTAAAGAGAGCTGACAAATTATATACAAGGAGATATTAATAAGAACAACAATAAAGTAAACAAAATATGTTGTGGTGAGAGCTTCAAAAATATGGTCTCAAAATGTGCGATTTTTCATGAAATATTTTTAGAACTGAGTGGACTTCAGACACTGGAGTAACTAAAAGTGAAGCTGAGTGCTAAAGACAGTATACCTGCTCATCACTTTGAAAGTTAAGGATGTTGAAGTGAGCTCTCCACAACTTCTGGCATGGGTGCAGGTGTAGAAAGACTTAGTTTTCTTGCGGGGCTGGCTATGGGTAGTTTGACCATAGTCCATTAAGCAAATGGGTACCACAAATTGAACCTCCTCCTCCTCCTCCTCCTCCTCCTCCTCCTCCTTCTTCCTTTTGTTCTTCTTCTTACTTTTGTTCTTATTCTTATTATTTTTCGTTTTCTCTTCTTCCTCCTTCTTTTCTTCTTTTTTTGGAGAGGTGTAAAGTTGTGAGTAAATAACTATAGGACTAGTAAGTGAGTGTGATAAGGGTTCATGATGTAAAGTTCTCAAATGATCAATAAAAATATTGTTTGAAAGAAGATAACTTGCCCAGCCAGTAAATACAGTGCCTTCTGCCTAAAGTTCCAGCACCTCAGGCATGAAAACAAGAGGATAAGATGTTTCTGGCTAGCCTGGGCTATGTAGTGTGTTCCTGGTCAGCCCTGGCTTCTCATGAGGACTCTGTCTTAAAATAACACAATTTTCAAAAATTTCATTTTCTTTTTTTAATTACAATGCCATTTTATTCAATTTATTTTTCCTTGTGAGTCTTATTGTCTTTTATTGAAATTATAGTGGTAATGGCTTTTCCTCCCTGTAACTACACAGCTCACGAAGTTATTTATAAATCCTTTCCCATATGTTAATATTTTAGACTGATGACAAACTAAACAACCTTCATTAACTTTAAGGTTTTCCAATCCATTTCCTAAATCATAACTCACCGGAATTAGTTAGCCCCTACATTTCATAAGTTATATTTTTCTTACAGTAATTATTAATTGACAAAACATAACCCAACTTTAAATAAGCATGATACAATTACAGAGAACAAGAGGAAAGAATATAATTTATAAGATATTAAATTCCACATTTATTTTCCTACTAATTATGTGCTTGGAGTTGGACATATGTGAAAGTCCAAATGATAAATGGTAGCCTATCTTAGAAATGTACAATAAACTGTTCCACTCTTCATTCCTAACAGAATAATATAACAAAGAAGAAAACTAGGATGTGGACATGGCGATCAAAGACTTCAAGACCTTAGGGACTGCTTAATGTTTACAAAATCTTACTAATGATGCACTAGTGTACATTGGTCCATTGCTTGCTGCTTTCCTTCACAAAACAGTGCCAATTGCAAACATACCTGATCGTCTCTCTTGCCAACAATTCATCTTCCCTTTCAGAAATAAATTTTTAAATAAAGATTTCATCAAAGTTCATACAGAACATATTGCACATATTCCTACAAAGATACTGCAAGATTGCTTGCCTCTCGGCTCAAATATTGATGTTTATGAGTTAAAATGATATAAAGGGATGTTGAAATACTGTCCCTGCTACAAATATGCTTTTATCCTGTACATCTATATCTACTTTTAACTCAATAGGAGAACTACAGAGATCATGATAAATTTGTTCTCTTTAGCATTTAACTCATCATTCATTTCTATCTTTACTTTGCAACTGAAATACATATTATTTTGTCCCAAATTTAACATGTAAATTTTTTTACCCATTTCTATTTGTTATTAATTATATTTATCCATTTATTTTACATGACTGAAGTTTTTCCTCCTCTTCTTCCATTTCTTCCCCATATATCCCCTTCCCCAACACACACATTCCACTTCTCTGTTTCTTTTCAGAAAGGAGTAGGTCCATGGGCCTCAAAAAGCATGGTATATTAAGTTGAGGTAGGACTAAACTCCTCCCCTTGGGTTAAGGCTGGGCAAGGTAACACAGTATGAGGAACAGGTTACTGGAAGTCAACCAAAGCACTGGGGGACAGGCCCTGCTTCTACCACAAGGAATTCCACAAGTAGATCAAGTTACACAACTGCCACATATATAGAGAGAGCCTAGGTGTGTTTCATGCAAGCACCCTAGCTTCTCAGGCCAGAGACTATGAGTTTTTGTGAGTCAAAGTTATTTGTCTTTGTGGGTTCACTTATGATGACCTTGATCTTCTCTCCTCTTCACCAGGTCTCTCCTAGCTAGGCCCAGTGCTTGGCAATGGATCTCTGCATCTGATTCCATCAGGTACTGGATAAAGGCTCTCTGGTGACAACTGGGGTAGCGATAGGAGATGGCCAGTTCAGACTACCTATCCACTATTGTTAGGAGTATTAGCTGGAGTCATCCTTGTAGACTTGTAGGAGTTCACCTTGTAGTAAGTCTCTATCTGACCCCAAAATGCAGACACATGCACACACACAGACACACACACACACACACACACACACACACACACACACACATCAAGATGTCTCTTTTATTAGCTCAGCCTTTACAAACACTGGTTGCTCTTCCAGAGGACCCAGGTTCAATTCCTATCACCCACATGGCAGTTTATGATGTCTGTAAGTCCTGTTCTAAGGGATCTGACATCCCTACCAACACACATGCAGGAAAGCATCAATGCACATTAAATACAAATCAATAATATTATTTAGCTAGTTGTGATGATGCACATCGGTAAGATTTCCTGAAAGACTTGGAGTCCGGAGAATCATAAGTTTGAAGCCTGCCTAGGCTATATTCAGAAAATTTAAAACTGCGCATTCAAGAGTTATTTAAGGACACCGACAAGGTTCCCTGGAATATAAGTAAGTGCTGTCACGCTCTTTAGTATGAATTTCTCAGTGACTATATTCAGTTCTCATGTCCTATCTCACTTAAATTTTTTTCAAAGTTCATCAATAACTTCTTATTCGCTATTCAATCCCATCATACATTTCTTTGGGCAGGCCTTTATACTTCTTTATCTTGTTCAAATATTCAGGAGTTTCAACCTGAAATATGTTTTAGAACAATTTGAGCCCCCAAGGCCACCTCTAAATTGAAATCTAAGAAATATATTCTGATGAGCATCTGTGCTCAAAAATCACATTTCATTGCTCTGATTTCAGTTTCTAACTATCAGTGCCAATTAATGTCATAAACACACTCATTTCTAATGGGAAACTAAGTCAGCTATTTCTTCAGTTTGCCTTCATAGCAATTTATTATTATGTGTATGAGTCAAGGTTAAGGCCTTAGATAAATTCACAAATGGGGCAATTTTATTTAATAATTGTAACCAGGATTGCTTCTTGTTTATTCACTTTTAAACAGTAAAACCATACCAAAGGGTGGTAGTGAACTCCTTTAATCTCAGTACTAGGGAGGCAAAGGCAGTCAAATCTTTGTGTGTTTGATGCTGGACTTGTCTACAAAGGAGTCCAGGACAGGTAGGGCTACATAGAGAAACCTGTCTAAATTGTCTGGAAAAAAAAAAACAACACAAAATAAAACCTTGTTTTATATATGTGTAATTTCTATCTCTGAATCTAATGCAACAATACTCTCTGAGTGCCTTCAACCCAGGAAGAACCCTAACTGAGAAAGTCATGCTTGTACACTGTGGTTATAATATACAAAATAAATACTTGAACCGGAATCCTTTGATCTCATGTACTATATCATAGTATGAGTGAGGTTCTAACAAAAATAATAAAGCCAAACCTAAAACTATTTCTTTGCCTGCAACTTATAAGAATTTTTTTCCAAGAAGGATCTATGACTAAAAATTTTAGCAGGATATGCTTTAAGGGAATCTGCATGACAACTATGAAACTTCATATTAGAATGTCTTATATGATTAATCTTTGCCTTTGAGCCCAAGAATTGTAATGTTACATTCTTCTGGCCAAGTCTGTGTCTATAATTATCTTAAGATAGAAAGAGAGACTAATGATTTGTAATTTTGAAGTATAATGAATACTATGTCAAATGTTGTACATTGTAATTTAAAAGAAATAATAAAATAAAAATAATAGACTTTAACTAAAACAGTAAAAGTAATAATGTTGTTATTTTATAAAGAAAAAAAATAATAGATCAGAAAAATTTGTGTAAAACCAAAAGCTAATTGAGAGTTCCCAAAAACTTGGAAGAAAAGCCAAAGCTAGAGTAGTATGAATCCATTCAACAAGTCACTGGAGGTAAAACTTCTAGATTCATCCACATTTTTTTACTTCTTTATTAACCAAGTTAATTAAAGAAACTACATTATCTCCATCTCTCTGCTTTGCTACTCTCCCCTTTACTATACCCATGCAGACCAGTGGAGTGAAAAAACACATCACGTAGAATTCTTGGAGGCAAGCAGCTAGCCTAGAAGATGCTGAAGAAAGTTGCGAGTTCAAAGGTTAATGTATTCAGAAAATGAGAGAAAAATAGAAGAATTATTTCCGTGGAGCCCAGAACAGCTTGCCCACACAATTGCCATGACAGGCTTAAAGAAAGACAGGCAAACAGCAGGCTTTTGTGGGCAGCACCTGGTGGTAACAGGAAGGGCAGACTCCATACAGGGAAGAGCGAGGATGTAAAAGGAAATACCTAACATTTCAAACATTCCTTCCTGGCATACCCTCTAATCTGCTGATACAGGTAAACCTTAAAGTTGAAACATTCGGAGCACCAAAGGTCTGAGGACTTTGAAATTCAGACCCTGTCCAGAGGTGAGCAGATTCTGGCACCTGGACCATCCATCGGGAGAGTCTATCCCTGGGACCAGGGTAAATCCCTAGAGTCTGATCTCAGACTCTCTATTGCAGACAGGAATAAAGTTTGGCTGTGAGGGGCTCCTGCAGCAACACCTAAAAGAGGGGACATTGCACGGCTGGCCCCGCCTCCAGGGCGAACTGCATCATCAGAGAAGAACTGAAGCTTTGAAATTCAGACCTCTGTCCAGAGCAGAGTCAGAGATCAAGCACACCCCTTGCTCAGAGGAGACAGGAGACACACAAGCCCTCTTGCCACAACTGACTAGAAGCTGCCTAATCATGAACCACTGAAGCCATGGGCAGATGCCAGTGCAAAAGTACATATAATAATATAAAGAACAACAAAGTAACACCAGAAGAAACTGGTGGTTCTACAAGTACAACACCTCAACAGAGCAATGAAGAGGAAACAACAGTAAAAACACCTTTATGTAGATTATTGAAGCCTTCAAAGAAGATATAAAAAAATTCTCTTAAAGAAATACAAGAAAATACAAACAAAAAATTGGAAGAGATGAACAAATCCTTGAAAGAAAACCAAGAAAAGGTAAAGCAAAAAAAAGAAAGGAACATTCCAGGAACTAACAACTGAAATAGAAGCAATAAAAAAGACACAAAATGAGGCAAAGATGGAAATAGAAAATCTGAAGAAAAGAGCTGGAACTACAGATACAAGCATAACCAACAGAATCCAAGAGATAGAAGAGAGAATCTCTGGAATGGAAGACTCAGTAGTGGAAATAGATGCATCAATCAAAGAAAATACTAAAACCAAAAAAGCCATAACACAAAATGTTCAGGAAATCTGGGACACCATAAAAAGACCTAACCTGAGAATAATAGGAATAGAAGGAGAAGAATACCAGCTTAAAGGAACAGATAATGTATGCAATAAAATAATAGAAGAAAATTTCTTAACTTTAGGAAGAAAATGCCTATAAAGATACAAGAAGCTAACAGAACATTAATAGATATGACCCCCCAAAAAAATCTGCTGGCCACATAACAATCAAGCTACAAAACATATAGAAAAAAGAAAAAATTTTAAGAGCTGCAAAAGAAAAGGGCCAACTAACTTATAAAGGCAGACCCATCAGAATAACTCCTGACTATTCAGTAGAAACGAAGAAAGCAAGAAGGGCTTGGTTAGAAGTTATACAGACACTAAATGTGCATTGCTGCCAACCTAGATGAGTATACCCAGCAAAATTATCAATCACCATAGATGGAGTAAACAAGACATTTCATGTCAAAGTCAGACTGAAACAATACCTATCTACTAATCCAGCCCTCCAGAAAGCATTAGAGAAAACACTCCACCTAAGGATCCCAGATATAAGCATAAACCACAAACAATTGATAATCCCACAGAAGAAAAGCCCAAAGAAAGGAAATACATAGAAGCTATCACCAAAATAACAGGAAATAACAACTAGTAGTCACTAATATCCCTCAATATCAATGGACTCAACTCACCTATAAAAAGACACACAATAACAAGATGGATACAACAGCAGAAGCCATCCTTCTGCTACATACAAGAAGCTCACCTCAATCACAAAGACATGCTCAGAGTAAAGGGTTGGGAAAAGATTTTCCAATCAAATGGCCCTAAGAAACAAGTTGGTGTTGCCATCCTAATATCTAACAAAGTAGACTTTAAGCTAAAAGCAATTAAAAGGGACCAAGATGGAGATTACTTATTCACCGCAGGAAAAATTGATCAATCCTGAATATTTATGTCCCTAATATAAGGGCACCTACCTATGTAAAAGAAACAGTGCTAAAGGCCAAATCTCACATCAATTCTCACACCCTAATAGTGGGAGACTTCTATACCACACTTTTACACCTGGATAGGTCAACCAGACAGAGACTCAACATAAAAATAAGGAGTCTAACAGTGGTTATGATGCAAATGGATTTAACAGATATTTACAGAAGCTTCCACCCACATGCAAAACAATATACATATTTCTCAGCACCACATGGAACTTTCTCTAAAATTAACCACATAATTGGTCATAAAGCAAATATGAATAGATACAAAAAATGGAGAAGAGACAGTGACTGGAGAGGTGGGAAGGGACCTTGAACAAGGATATACACGGATAGAAAATGTGACTTTATTAGCAATAATAATAATAATAATAAAAATGTTAAAACACCCCTAGAATTCAAAGCAGCCAATGAATTCATATCAGGTGCGCCTAGCCCGACCTTGAGCCAATCCCAGAACTGCAATCCAGAAACTCTGAAGCCCCTAGAGCTCCATTCTCCCACTCATGCTGCTCAAGGTCACTCCTACTCTACTGCTGCATGGGAATGATGAAGTGACTCCCGCTAGTTTGTCAATAAAGAAACTCTTTGCTGTTTTGCTGTTGCATTGGATCTGTCTCTTGGTGGTCTTTTGACAGATGTGGATTCTGGGAACAATATCTCAAGTTTCAGTAAGAGAAGAGTCAATGATTCCAAGGTTTTCTTAAGGGTTGGAGGAAAAAAAACCTAAACACACAAACAAAAACCATTGCAATGCAAACCAATGGCATTTAAGTCAATGTGAAAGAATTGAATGAGAATAACAAAATAAAATAAAACTATAATAAATCAGCTGGGGTGAGCTAGGGTAATACTAGCACCCCAAATTGAGATCCTGCAAATCCTTTCACTTACAATCTTAATATATCACCCTGCTTGGTCCAAAGCAGAAGTGTATTGCAAATAATACCCTCATAATAAACTTCAATCATCCTTCGAATTGCTTCACAACACACATAAATACATAACCAGAAGTTATGGGGAGATTACAGAAAAGTTAATGTCATGACAAAGAATGATCAAAAAATAATCAAATTGAGTGTAGGTAATCCCACAATAAAAGAAATGTTGATGAAAATTAGTTAGTAAATCAGTATTGCTTCAAGCATATTGAGAAATAAAAAATATCTGAAAAAAATATATAATAGCTAAAGTAAAAAGTGAAGTAACCACAGCATATATCAGAAAAATAGCTGCAGAAAGCTCCTTAATGTAGTATTTTGTCTTATATAATAATTGTTTTATATATACATACATATAGATGCATACATAATTGTGAAAAATATTAATTGAGAGTTACTAGTTGATTAACAAGTAATCAAGAAGGGACAGAAACTGGTGCTGAGAATAACAAAAGGCAATTTACAAATCCTTAAATAGGAACAAAAGGAGTCTATACATCATTATTATCATCCAGGATGTAGCAGAACTAATGACCAATTCTGAAATTTTTTTATCATTAATAAGAAAATGAAGACTTAAAAGATTGTTGCAAAAGAAGAAAAACATTGTTTACAGTCTTTTCTGAAGATAATGAAAGGCCATTTATCGCTATCTAAAAATAAGCAAAAAAAAAAAAAAACCCAAACAATAATTTCAAGTGTCAGAGAGAACATAATAGAAAAACTGAAGAAATTAGTAATCCAAGCTGAGAAGGGGGACATGAGATTTCTAGTTGTAGTACATTCAGTATTTTCATTTCCACCCATCTATCATGTTACTCATGATGTGTTTCAGGACAGTAAAAAGGAACCAGGAAACTGCCAATAAAAACTCAATGAACAAAACACAAGAGGGAAGTCTCTAATGGCTGAAGATCTGACAGCATGCTATCAATTTAGGGTGCTTAGGGCAATAATCAATGATCAATGATATTATATTTCTATTTATTAAGATGAATATTTTATCTTCCTCTATGTGTCTACCTCACTCATTGTCTCTTCCTCTCTCATTTGATTTCAATTTTTAAAAAAAGGGAAAAAAAGCTATAAGCACTCATAATCACCATTCTATATGCCATACTATAATATAAAAGTACAGATAGAAAATTCAAGTACAAAATTAAAGGTCAAATATAAAAGTGAATATGTGGGACGTGCAAGAATAGTCATAACAGAGAATAGGTTTAAGAAAGAAAATGGTGATAATATGCCTGTTGCCAAAGGTCAGTAGTCAAGGGATACTGTCTATGAATAATGCCATGAAAACTTGAAGGGTACATTTTATCCAATGCTCTTCTTTCTGATTTCCCCATAGCTCTGAATTTAGTGGTATTTTGTATATGCAAATTCCAAACCTTTTTGAGTTTCTGACTCAGCCTGATTCAACCCTGGCCCCAAGGCTGACATAATTAATTTGCTGAGATCTGCCAAATCCTTTATTACTTAGTCTTCTGCTTCCAAATATTGCTGCTGCTCACCTCTCCTCTCAAGTTCTCTTTGCCTCTCCAGAATTATGCCTTTATAAATATTCTTATGGCTGTCTTCTTCCTGGTGAGTCAATGAGAATAAAGGTAAACAAGTACATTTGGTCTGCCATGTTCAATTTCAAGTCCTGCCATTTGTTTCAAAATTGTCTTTGTCTGCAATTTAGAAACTATCTGTGCTGCAAAATTTAATTACATTCTCTTTTTAATTTCCTTTCTACACAGTTTAGATGATCTGGTACATCTTTTCAGACACTTTTATCAATTTTCTCTTACCATTTCACCCTGTTACCATCTACCAAGCCAATACTGGTGTTTCTTTTGGGTACATCCCTGGGGAGCAATGCTGCTATTCTATACATAAGTCACTCAACCTTGTGAGAATGTTGTCTTCAGACTCATTTACTACTTCTGCAATACTGACTGTCAACTGCAACTCATCCATTCCCCTTTATTTTTATCCTCCAACAACAACAAATTACCATTTCTCATACTCAAATATCACATCAAAATTTGTTCCCCCCGCCATGCACTTTCATGAATGACATACTCAACTATGCCTTTTTTTCAGAAAGAAAGTAACTAAAGAAAAAATACCGACTTCCTAAAACTGAAATGATATGTTTCTATGATCTACTACCCAATTGGCTGGACAAGCTCAAAGTACTGAATTTACTTGTACTCCAGCAGCTCTCTTTGCACAGATCTTTCTCTTCAGTTCTTGAAAGCTGTTCTGTCCTTCCAAAGAAGCCCCATCTGCCTTCAACTATTTCTGCTCCCCTCCCCCAAATTTGCTGTTCATCTTTCTCTTATTATATAGTGAATGTTACATATCCTAAAGCTTCTTTCCTAAAATCTTTTTACTCTTTGATTTGGATAATTTGGTTTGGGCCCGACAGACTTGGTTTGAAATCCAGTCTATTGTCATCAGAAGCTGATCCTACCTGTCTCCAAGTGGCATGAAATGGCAAGCATCTGCTCCTCTGGCCTCCTAATCTTAAGGCTCTATCTGATCTCACTTCAATCTTGTCCTTTTCCTTAGTCCCTTTAAAAGTAACCCACTCTAGACTCATCGTCTATCAGTGTTTCATGTTCAGGTAACTATTTCTATTCCTGCAGCTCAATCTCATGTCTTCATTATGTAAGTCGTCCTCAGTTTGGTTTCCTACAAAGTCGATGAAGGAACCTTTCAATTTAAATATTCCCATGATCCCCATCCTATTTAATTTCCTTCTGAGCTTCAAACAACTGGAAAGCTGTCCTGAAGAATTGTCTCACTCAGATTGACCTGTAGCATATCTTGGAATGTTTTAATTGTATACTTTTAATTAGTATTTTTGATTGTTTGGATTTTTAGGAATTTACATATTTCGATTTCCCGGGGTATGTTTATGCTTTTCTGTTCTCTTGCTGTAAGGCTCATCATATCATGGCCAGTGAAACTTGAAAGGAACTTTTAAAATTCAATACTAGATTTATTTAGTTTGTTTCTGAAACAAATGTCAGAGGGCTGTTATAGTCAAGACACTGAGATTTTATTTGTGATTCAATATTAAAAATATATGGAAATGTAAATATATTTTTTGTTTCTACATTTGTGTAAATAGATATGTCTGCATATAAATCTGCACCCATATTTTCTTATTTTTACCATTTTTAAATTTATTTTTGAATAAAGTCTAATTTTTTTACTCATGTATCCCCTTGTTCAAACTCCCTTCCCCCTCCTGACCCCTCCCAGTTACTCTCTCTTCTCCCCTTCTCTTCATCTCCTCCCCAGAAAGGGCAGAAGGTCCCAAGGTGGCTCAGTTCAACATACACTTCAGGCAGATCCGCTTTCCTAATCCCAATATCAAGACTGGGTCAGGTGTTCCTCTGGAGGGAGTGGGCTCCAAGGTATTGGTCCAAGGATAAATCTGCATCCATATTTTCTAAAGTGATAACAGAAAAACATGCATAAAAATTGATAATTTTCAAATGTTATGTATGACAATATCTTGGAACAAAGACAAGCCTAGGCAGCCTATTAATATTTGTGAAACATTTAAGCATTTTGTCAGAGAGGTTAATCTTGAAATTGTTTTTCTGAGTGAATACATAGAATGATTATTCTCCTTCACAGCTTTACAGAAGATCAGTATTCAGCAGGCTGTCTTAGCAGAAGGTAGGATCAGTCCATCTAGGACAAGGCACCCTGTGGGTCACCTCTCACTGTCACTTTGCTCCACTATGCAGGAATAGCCTGAATTCCCTTTTGCAGTACTTTCTGATTACTTGCTAGG
This sequence comes from Sigmodon hispidus, assembly GCA_004025045.1. Lineage (NCBI taxonomy): Eukaryota > Metazoa > Chordata > Mammalia > Rodentia > Cricetidae > Sigmodon > Sigmodon hispidus. Next base: position 21,326 of record PVIH01005008.1, on the reverse strand, counting down.
CTGCTGTCACTTTTTTCTCAAATGATAACATTGAAAACGCAGAGAAAAGGACATTTTTGAAACATTTATACCTAGACATCATTCATCTGTTTTGCCTGCTGAAGTACAGATTGCGTGAAAAAAACATTAACAGGGCTTTTGAATCTATGTTAGGACAAATCTATGCAGCTTCAGTCTTGTTAACAATTGTGGTTAAACAAAGTATCAGGTCAAGTTCAATCTCTACTTTCTGTGACAGTATTGAATAAACTTCATAAGAATAAGTTCGATATTAGACAAGTGTACTGAAACTTATTGACCCATTCACCACCTGAGAGGCAACCTGCTGTTTGCATCCACTCTCCTTGATGAGGCTAGACTCACCTGAGATAATGCTGTGTGGCTTTTATGTGATCTTGCCATTGAAAACTCTGTTTTTCTTAAACACATAGCTCCTTAGGCCTCGACTTTTGAATCAGAAATTAAGTCCTTGTCTTAGATCTACATTCCCAGGCACCATTAAGCACCTCTTGATGATGGGAGACATTTTAGTAGGCTTTCTATCTAAGAGTAAAAAGCAAGGACTGTAGCAGAATTCAGTCAGAATATTTAATCTAAATAAATGAATGCTTAGACAAGATATTCTAAAACCATAGCTTTTATCGATGAATAGGGATAGCATTAAAATATAATCTCATCTTTCATTTAAAAAAATTCAACCCACCTTTGGCTTATAAACAAGCAACTTTTAATAATAAAATACAGCATTTTCAGCACCTATCATATGACAATCATTAAAAAATATATTGGATAGATGTATAGTTCATATTGTGTTTGTTTATTCACACACAATTGTGTGCACACACATGCATATACACACATTTAATCAACATCTAGAATATTTTCCATGGTTTAAAATAATGCATCTCAGTTCTCTGGTTTAGACAAATTATGTCAGTGCTTCAAAAATATTTGTTGGTCAACATGGGATTTTGAAATTAAATCATTCTATATGGGAAAGTACATGGGTCATGGACAAAACAGGCCATATTCTTGGTTTTGTTGATGTCCAGATTTGTTACTGTGAGCAATTTTTCCAATAACTTTTTCACTTTAATCATCTGGGCAAATTTAAGAATGAAACAATCTTTGTAGGCTACTTAAACTTCAAAAACTGTGATTTTTTTCTGAAACTTGTTACAAGTCTTATGATTATAATATATAGGAAAGTTTATTGCTTTGTATTTTAAGTTCTATTTGTTGCTTTTTAGAATTAGTGGAAGAATAGATATATGTGGCTTAGTTCAGAATAACATTCCCTGAAATGAAACTGACAAGAAATCATTCTCAGTCTACGGTATTATGACACTCATATTTCAGTTTATTTTGAACTTAAATTCATTCCTATGTTAAATTGTGAAATTATCTTTCCACTTAGCAATAAATTCTAAAACCTTATATTTTAAATTTTAATATTTAAAATTGCTTCATTTTTTAGCTTAAAATACCTGTCTGTTTTCTATGATGTTCGAAAGGGTTAACAGGGAGACTCTATTTTTCCTACAATGTTAACAGATACAAAAGATCATGTTCTCCTGGAGTAAAAGCTGAACTTAGTCAGCTTAGATTGTACACAAAAACCTTTTATGTCATTGGTTCACAAGATGACCACTTTTGTATAAAGTAATATCTAAGCAGAGCATAAAATTTACTCAATGTGAAAAATTATTCACTTATTTTTTTATAGATAGAAATGAATGTATTTTCTTTTCCAGTCTGTTTTGTAAGTCACATCCTGAGCATTTCAACAAATTGGTTATTATCCTGCTCCCAATTGCCAGCCATTCTAAAAGATTAGCACACAAGCTCTCATCATGCAGGATGTGATGAAATGGGAAGTTCTTCATCATTTCCAAGTAGGTGATTGCAAAGATAGCCTCTGGAAATGCATAATTGAAATACTGTTGTGCATCACTTCAAGGAGGCTCGCTTTGACACAGGTGAAATAAAAACCCAATACAAATATGGTTTTCTCTCCTCCCTTATAGTCATCTCACATAATTATGATTATTATAATTTAGTGATTACAGACGTTTTAAGGTGGATTGTGCAAAAGCCAAGAACTATAATTGCTACTACAGTTTAAATTAAGAATAAAGCACAAACATTACATCACTCAGACACCCCAGCTCCTGTTAATATGAACACTAGGAGATGATAAGGTCAATTCTACCAATGATACACATTGAATACCTGTTTCACAGAGCAAGGGACACACTTGTGGGCTGGATACCAACACTGCAACCTGCAAATTCCAATCTGTTGGTAATGTGTAGTAAATCTTCTCCAATTCAATTAAAATTATACATGAAGATTCTCCATACAATATTTTAGGGACTACAACAGCATTCACAGGACACTTGTATGTGGGTAATAATGGCAAAAAAAATCACTCTAAAAAAAGATGCTGAGTTCATAAGAATGTGATAGAGAGCAAGCTCACACTGACTAAAAATGAGATGACTTCTTGCCATTTGCTGAATGCCTTTTTACCAGAAAGGGAATAGATGTGGCTTTAATGGTATATTTTTCATTCAAGTTCATGTTTTTCCAAGTGCTTTTTATGGCATGCAACTGAAGATGTTTATATTCCAGGACTTTTGACAGTAATGAAATTTTAATGCATATTTAACCACTTATTTCTCCAGGCCTTTGCAATGGAGACTGCTTATAGCTTGCTATTTATAACTTTTATGATAGTGCTTTTTTAAAAAGAGAGTATTTCCCAATAAACCAACAATATCTGTCTGGTTACAATTAGTTTGGGAACTAAAAGTGTAGTAAAATGTAATTCCCTGCATATGCATACATACACACACACACACACACACACACACACATACACACACACACACACACACACACACACATATATATATATCAATGTTCACAAGTTATAGGGAATATAAAATATAAAAAAAATTTTAAAAAATTCATTCCCTTGATGAGTTATTAACTTTCTAATTTTCAAAGAATATGAATGTATTGAAACTATACAATGCTAGGAATGACTTTTCAACTTAATACCCAAGTAACAAAGGGACTGTTAGAAGATGATACTGACATATTAGTTCTCTGAAAATGCTAATATCTTGGGAGTTTGAACATTTTCTGCCTCACAGTCCTAGAGATTAGAAGTCTACCAGAGGACTGAAGAACTGGCACCTACAGACACAGATAAAAAGACACAGCTGAAGTTGCCCACTTGGACTTGTAAATGTCCATCCTTACATTCTAAATGTTGTCTCCCTTTATGTGCATATGTTACCATCTTCTCATTTGTTAAAGGAAGAACCACTCTTATTGAACTAGGACCTAACTAATGACCTCACTGTTACTTCAATAACCCAAATGATCCTATTAATGAAGGTTTAGACTTAAATATACAATTTTAAACACTGTAAAATTTGAACCTTAGCAATGGTTTTTCTTCTTTCAATTGTAATGACATAATAATTTTGAAGAAGAACTTGAACATTTATCTAGATAGTTATTATTTAGCTATACTGGAGAAACATATTAGAGTAAGTGTGTCCTTCTAATTTCTTTTTATTTATTTCAAAGTCTTCCTTTCTTACATCCATTTAGAATATTCTTCACTGAATTCTTTATTTTACCCGATGTGTAATTGGTTTTAGGTTGGATCTTGCTCTATACATAAACTAGCTTTGAACATTTCTCTTGCCTTAACCCCCAAAGGGTAGGGGGTCATAGTTATAGGCTAAACCATCATGCCATACCATGTCCTTTCATATTAATTTACATACCAGACATATCAAAGCATTATGAATTTAGAATTCTAGAATATCAACCATAATCAATTGTAATTTGTCAGGGAGTTTTTGAAATATATACTAACCAGGACTAGAAAGATGGCTCACTGGACAAAATGCCTGTCTTCAAGCCTGAGTAGCTGAATTGTATCCCAGGGTCCCATATCATGGAAAGAGATTACAGACTCCAACAATTATCATCTGACCTCGGTGGGCTCATTGTGTTTACCTTACTCACATGTTCACAGAAATTGTTTTTGTATTTAAAAAGTTTTTTTCTGTGTCTACCTCTGCTCCCCATCCCTTCCCAGATCCCAGTCCCTCTCAGTTCTTCCACCACCTCCCCTCACTCCATAACCCCCCATCTATTCCCAATAAGAGCAAGGAGTCCCAAGGTAGGTCAGTTCAGTCTGGCATACCTAGTTGAAGTAAATCTGAGTTCCTCATCTCAGTATGAAGGGTGGGTTAAGTGTTCCTGTGTAGAAAATGAGCTCCGAAATGTCAGTTAACAAACAAGAACATAGTCTGATCCTACTGTAATAGGCTCCACAAATTGCTCACGCCATTTGACAACTGTCTACCTTTGGACTGAACACATTGAATATATATATATATATATATATATATATATATATATATCAAATATCATTCTATATAGTTAAAATATTTCTTTTTTACTCACATATTTCAAAAGGAAAGTTGCAAATTCACCAGTCATGTTTGCTTGTAAATACAAAATACACTAAAACAAACTTACATTAACTTTGTTAAAATTGTCCCCAGACATTTGTTAAAGCATAAAGCCAGACTTTATTGAGGGGCTCACAGTAATATACAAACAAAACATAAATGCTTCAGTCTTGGCAAAGGGATCTTACTACAGAACCAAATGGGAAATTGTAGTCAGAACAGAAATTTGAGGCTGGAGACATGATTCAGGTGACAAGGTTCTTGGTATGCAAGCATGAACATGTGATGCAAAAAGCAGGTGTGGAAAAGAATGTTTGAGATCCCATTGCTGGGTAGGCAGTGAAAGACAAGTTGCTGGGGCACTGTGGCCAGACAGTCTAGCTGAACACTGAGCTCCAGGTTCAGTGAGAGACTGTCTCAAAACCAATGAATTAGAAATCAGTTAAAGAAGACATCCAACAAAGTCTAAACTTTGAACTCTGAATCCAACCCCCTGACACACACGCACACACACACACACACACACACACACACACACACACACACACACAAATACCAGGTATAAAGTCTTAGTAGTACACAGGTGCCATTCAACATATTGAAAGTAAAGTCAAGAAGTTCGAAGTTATCCTGGGCTACATTGTGGCTTCAGAAACAGCTTGTACTTCAAGAGGCCCTGTCTCCCCAAAGAAATAAAAAAATTCAAAGTCAACCAAAAATAAGTTTAGTGGTATGTGAAATGACTCTTGCATTTTTACTGACCTAAAATGTGGGACTCAGAGACTACCAGATAGCCTGAGGATAAGCAGAAAAGGGGGAACCTGCCTTGATCTTCAGAAGTGCCCAATATAAAAGATAGAGGTCTGGCTAACTTGAATCAGCAGAGTTCTTGACTATTATTTAGTTTTAGAAAGAAATAAGTGCTGAACAAGTTTAAAAGCCAGGTTAAAATTTGATAAGGCATGGAATATTGTCATAATTGTCAGCCCTTCTATGACACAGATGAACAGAAGAAATGATATAAACATACAGGTTGCTAAAATTATTCTGAATTTCATGCGGTGTCTATTTTTACCTTTTTATTAACACATTGGTTATCCTTATTTTAAATATATTTTAATTAAAACAGAACTATACCACTTTCCCTTTTGCCTTTCATCCCTTCAACATTTCTCATGTCTCATGTTCAATCTCTCTCAAATTGTTGGCCTCTTTTCTTCTTTGATTAAATGCTTTACAGAAATTGAAAGACAGCATTTAAATCAGGGTTTAAAAGCACTGTACCGTTGTCCTTACAGTTTCATGATCTATGAGTACATAAATATTTAATTTCTGAATGCCTAACCTAGAAAGACAAGGGACCATCATTTAACTTCTTAAAAGTCTCTCTTGTGCCAACTTGAAAAATAAGATGTATGAATTTTCAGGAGGGTGTCTACTTTATGAGAACTAGATACTGATAATTCTTTTAGCTTGGCGTTAAAAATCAAATTTCTAGATATGTGTTTTGTTACTTTGTTTATCTATCAGAGGTATCTACATGCTGTTCCATACCTTTAGGAAGCTAAATGTCATCCATATAAATTTAACTTTGAAGATTACCTTGAGAATATATTGTTCAAATACAGCAAAACAAGTAATAATAGTAAGAATCAGATGCCCTAAGTGTTAAGGTTCCTTACATAGACTTAATGTTTTTGAAGAAAACCAATGTAAAATAGTATACCTCACAAGTCAACAATATGTGCCATGGGCCAAGGTCAAGTTTTCTCTTAAAGAAAAATCATATGTTATAAATTCTATAACTTATTGAAAACATAAAAGCTTTATCAGAAAGAGGTTTTAAATCTTTCATATTAGTCTTACCTGCTTTATTTTAAGATCTTTCTTTTGTTCTTACTGTGAATGTCAAAGATATGACATGAATGTAAAGACTTTAAAATCTTAAAAAAAAATAAGATCCAGAGCTGGATAGGATGTGAGAGACAGATCAGGCTTTTGACACTCAGTGACATTTGGCAGAGTGGTATTTAGTTACAGACTCAGAGGAGGAATACAAAGCGAAAGTGAAGGCAGCCAGGACATACCAATTAATGTTTCCAAACATTAAGGAGGGTGCTGAACAATGTTTTCTGTCTTGAGATGAGAGCTAATTCAAACAAAGGGAATTCAAAACATGGTCATCTGAATTTTAACATACTGATCATAAGGAAGCAGCAGAACCAGGGACCAAATTTTTATTGTGTTGTCTTCTTATGTCTCAAATTGTGACACTATTACCCTCCTTTGTTAGCAGAAAAAAGCAATCTCACTCACCTTTACTGTCAGCACTGTTTTTTTTTCTTCCCCTGGAAATTCTTAGTTTGTAGAAGAAAGCCTACAGATTTTTGTTCCTATTGTATTGTTAAATATAAATGGCCATGCACAGTAAATGTAGGTTTCTCTCCCAGCTGTCAATTCCCAAATAACTGACCCAGAGGCTGAATATGAATTATAAATGCTTGACCAAGAGCTCAAGCTTACTACTAACTAGCTCTTATATTTTAAATTAACCAATATTCCTTATTTACACTCTGCCACATGTTGGTACCTTTATTAGCATAATACATTCATCTGCTCCCTGTGTATCTGCCTGGTGACTCCTGACTCTGCACATCTTCTTCCCCTTATTATTTGCATTGACGCATACTATGTCACAAACAGTAATAAATCATACATTATTTTCAAACTATTTCTAATCTGAAAAATATATGGTTTATCTACCTGACAAAACTAATTTGGGCTGCTGATATTTTCTATTCTTGTTCATTAAATCCATTAGAAAAGGCATGTTAGTTTTTTGTTGATACAATATTAGTGTTGTTCTTGAGATAATTAACTTATAAATAAAATATAAAAATTTATTTGTGGTCACAGTTTTTTATTTTTTTATTTTATTTTTATAGAATGAAGCCTCATTTTGTATCGATGTATCCCCTTGTTCAAACTCCCTTCCCCCTCCAAACACCACAGATTTTGAAACTGTACTCATATATCTAAGGATGAAGAGACTATAGCCTTCAATGAAGTAGTAAATTTTTTGAGAACATCCTTTTTGTGAGCCAAAGAACAAACCATAAGAAGAGAACAGGATTAGTATCTCACACCCTTTAAAGAGTACAGCATCAAGGATTTAATGATAACTTCTGTTTACTACCTCCTAAAAGATCCATGATCAGCCAGTGTTCCACCCTAAGGACTCTTGTGGAACAATACAAATTCAAACTATAGCCATAACTATCCATAAACCAGTTCTAGAGGCTCATATTTGCTATGTCAGCACTAAGGACATGGACTCCAGAGGGCCATTTGTTTAAAAGTTAGCCTAAGCTTCATAAGGAGATCTGTTTTACAAACAAAAATGACTATTTTGTCAACATTCAGGTAAGTTCAGTATTGGATGAGTAATGACTCATGCTTCTCTATCCTACCCCCTCCTACACACACACACACACACACACACACACACACACACACACACACACACACACATGCATACATGCAGACATGCATATATATAATATATGTATTATATATATATAAAACAAAGCAAAAGAAGCTATAAATTTGAGAGAGAACAAGAAGTTGGACACAGACGGTTTTGGATGGAGGAATAAAAGAGTAAAGATGGTGAAATCATATTTTAATGAAAAATTTTAAATTAAGAAAAAAAACCTTTTAAAAGAAATTGAGTTGCATGTGAATATGATTAGTTTTCCTGGTGAAATATTTTTATGTCCCAAAGGCCTTAAAAACTTTTGTACATGTCTCAAGTAGGCATACCACACATAAGAGTTAGATCTAATAATATAGTTACAGTATTTTCTCTTTTCTCTTTTTTATCTATTTATTATGTATACAAAATACTAAAGAGGGTCCAGATCTCACCACAGATGGCCATGAGCCACCCTGTGGTCGCTGGGAACTGAACTCAAGACCTCTGGGAGAACAGTCAATGCTCCCAACTCCTGGGCCATCTGTCCAGCCCCTACTTACAGTATTTTCATCTACTCTTCAAATATCTTCTTAGAAGGCATATGTCTTTTCTACCATTGCTCTGCTATTGTTACTCACCTCAGTTATTCTTTCAGTATATTATAGATCTCTACAATCCACAAAATGGGCCAATCTCTAAAATGTCAGAGATTGTCTAAAGTAGACAATATTATCTTAAGCCAGATGCAGTGTGACTATCACACAAAAATTGATAATAATTAGTCTACATTAATAAAAATAAACCCTGCAAGTCATTTAATGTGCCTTAATTAAAATAGTTATTAATGAAAATATATGGTCCTTTAGTTCATTCATCCCATATGAGCATGTACAAATATATATATGTATATATACATACATATATATTTTTCTAGATACTATACTCAATTACATATGAATACATACTCTTCTCAAAAGGATAATATGTTTTTGCTTAATATTATGTTACCATTATTTTGTAATGCTACCTTTAGTTTCTGTAACCCTCTTTTTTCAATAATAATACTTTTGGCAAGAGGAGCTACAAGAACTTCTCTGTTCTCCAGTTGTTTATCACAGCAACAGTACTTTGCATCTCACTTCCAGGTCTTCATTGAATAGACATTCCAGTGTCACCACTCACTACATCCATTATAGCTTATTGCTTTTAGTGACAAGGACCATGCCATTCGCTTCTTTCTTAATATCCTTAATATGTACTTAAAGAACACTCTCTGTAAGGCAAATCGTCTATTCTTACTTTTTCAGTTTCTTTTCACTCTGAGTAAGTTAGTTCATTGCACATTGATATATAAATATAATTTTATTGATAAAAGAGGTATAAATCAGTTATGTTTATTTTTTATTTCTCAAGTTTTTATGTGTTTGTGTGTGTGTGTGTTCGTGTGTGTGTGTGTGTGTGTGTGTGTGTGTGTGTATTTCTGTGTGTGTATGTGACTCTATTTTCATGGAAGAGAGTAAATAACATAGCATGCTATTGTAGCAAAGGACAACCACGATGTTAGGCCAAACCTTCTACTGTGTTTAGAACAGTCCATAAAATAGGTCAACTGTTTCCTTGATTATCTGGGACTGTTTTGTCTCCACCTTCTACATAGTTTTAGGAGAGGTAAGTTTCTGGATAGACATTTCTGAATCTCATTTTATGTGGATTCTGAGGATGTGAATAAAAACAACAGAGTGGTATAGCATGCATTTTATCCAATGAGTCATTTTCCCAGCTCAAGGTGATATTTATTTTTTGTTATTATTATGGATAAAGTCACATTTTTTATCCATATATCCCTTATTCAAACTCCCTTCCCCCTCCCGCCCTTCCCAAACACTCTCTCTTCTCCCCCTCACATTATTTCCTCCCCAGCAAGGGCAGGAGGTCCCAAAGTCCCAAGGTGGCTTAGTTTAGCATCCACTCCAGGAAGATCTGCTTTCCTCACCCCAAAATGAAGACTGGGTCAGATGTTCCTCTGGAGGTAATGGGCTCCAAGGTGTTTCAGATCCCAAGCTGTCCAGTGGTTGTGGTTTGCAGCTTGAATATTTTTTTAAAAAAATATAACATACGTTATTTTTATTAAATATTCTATGCAATGCATATTCAGCTCCCACTTCTCTCTCAATTCCTCCCTGAGCCATCCTCAACATCATGTAATATCTTAGTTCACTAAAGCATGCCGTCTTCTTCTAGTGTTAGTGATATCTTCATGAAACTTTTCAAAACAAAAATTTTATAAACCTACTACGAACCATGAATTTATTTTCCCTGCACACACAGGTTTATATATTCTTGATGCAGAATTATGTATGACATTTTAATTATGTCCATAATTTTTACATATTTTACCAAGATAGATATTCAAATTAAACACACAAACACAAAAATAAATAAGATTGTTTCCAATTTAGCCTAAATCACCTGCTTACCTTTGCTTTCATCAAATGCAGGTTAAGATCATAAAGTTATTTTGAACCAAGGTGATCACCTGAGCAGAGGACAGAGAGTATTAAATACTTTAGAACTGAATGGAGGTAAAATTGACAATATATGTAACAGACACAACCACTGACAATGTGACAGAAAAGTTTGCATTAAACATGTACTTTAAATTGATGACACTATACTTAATCATGTATTCATTCCTAATGTGCTTAATTTTCATTATTAAATGATAAAATCATCTAATCTGTTTATTACCAAATGAAAAGCACCAAAAAGTTTATTAATATTTCTATTCATGTTTCTAAAATACTTTACTTAATGAATGCTAACTTTAGTTTTGTACAGATATCAACTAATTATTTTAAATAAAAAGAAATATATTTCACATGAGTTAGGTAAGTGATTAAACACATGTATTTAGGTACAGGGGCTCACTTCTACAAGTTCAGTCCCAGAGAAACTGAAACAAGACCACTCCTTGAGTTTGAGCAAAGTCAAGCTATGCAGTGAGATTGTGTCAAAAACAAACAAAACAACATATTTTGGAGGAAGAGTTTGAATAAAAAAGTATTGAGTTAAAATTTATCCAAGTTGATTTTTCTGTTACTTCCATGTACAGTATCATTCATAATGGAATTTCAACCTTTGGTCTAGTCTTTCAATAGCTTGTGAGTTGGGAGATAACAAATGTGATAGGTTGCTTGATTTTTAGGTTGATACACCTAGAATAACTAGGAAAGAAAATTTCAATGAGGGATTGCCTAGAATATGTTAACCTATTGTCATATCTGTAGGGGACTGTTTTGGTTATGTTAACTGTACAGAGTAACACAGCCTAAAATTGTGTGGCACCATTTCCTAGGTTTGGGTCTCCAGCTGCAGAGAAAAGGGAGAAAGTGAGTTGAGCAAAGCCATGTGTGCATGCAGACACTCTGCCCTTGGCTATGATGTACACAGATGACTCTAGTTCTTTTTACTTTTCATACCTACTATGATGAAATATGTTCTGGACTAGGGACTTAAAATAAATCATTTCAGCCCTAGCCTTTTCTGGTTATTTGTCACATCAATTGTAAAGAAAACTACTACAGATAGAGAGCTTTACAGAGTTTGTGTGCATTTGTGTCACAGGCATCAGCCTTCTCCAATGCCACACTTCACTCAGAAAACTGATTTTCTAACAAAAAAGTCATGTTTCTGCCACTCTCATTCCCTTAGCACACCAAGTAATGTCATACTTACATTCAGGTTCTTTCATGCTTCTGTGTATGATAGTGGTCCATTTTCTGTTACCCAATCACCTTTACACAACTTAATAAAATTTACTTCGGAGTTCTAAAGGCCTCACTTTCATTCTCTATGAACTTGTTTTCACTTACTGTCACGTACCTTACCACTGGATGTCTCATTGCTCTTGTCTGGTTATTTTTCTTGACTCTATTCAGTTTCTTAACTTCCACAACAAAACAGCACAACTAATTTGCACAGGTAAACTACCCCATTAACATAAGAAAAATACAGGTAGTTTCCTAGCATATCATTTGCCCAATGGTTTTTTTAAATTTTCAATGAAATTTACTGATGAGTAACAACATAGTGTTTGTATTAGTTTACTATACATATGAACCTCATCTTACAATACAAAGAAACTATCAGGTCTTTATTACTGACTTATCCATATTATCAAGAAATAAGTATAAGATCTTCAGTGTTCTATGTTCAAAGATATGTAGTTCAAATAATAATTTCCTTGAGTATTTATAGTTGGTGGCTTTTTACATGTTATATCAAATAAAAGTTAGAGGAGTATCAAAGTCATCACAAGGAAACCCACAGAAACAACTAACCTGGGCTTTTAGGAGCTCTCAGACTCTGGGCGACAGCTAGGGAGCATCCATGACAATGACCCATGCTATCTACATACGTGTGACAGTTGGACTATTTGTAGGACTCCTTGTAGTGGGAGCAAGACCTGTCCCTAATGCTTTATCTGGCTTTGGGGAATATATTCTCCATACTGGGCTAAATCACACAACCTTAAGCAAAGGGGAAGCTTAGTCCCACCTCTACTTAATATGTATGTCATGCTTTGTCGACGTCCATATGAAGGAGGACTGCCCCTTTCTGAACAGAAACAGAGGAGGAGTGAGAAGCAGAAGAGGGGAGGTAGGAGAGGGGAGAGAACAGGAGAAGAGAGAAGAGAGGAAACTGCAGTCAGGCTATGAAATAAATACAAAAATAATTAATAAAAAATTCATATATAATTTTACAGGGGAATCACAAATTCCAGGAAAGTGCTTTATGGAGTTTGTTGGTTATAAAAAGAAACAACCTATTAACAAAGGGATAAAGCCTTTGAAAATGTAACCAAAAGAATTCTTAAAAGCCATCTTATTGTTTAGTGAGAACCATCATTTCAAGTTTCATATACAACAACCACAAGAATTTAGTGTTACTTCTAATAAATTATACCATTTTGCCTTAAGAAATTGTAGTAATGTTCAATAATAAATAATAACCTGGAGGGCAAATACAAATAAATAAGGAATGCAGATCTGTATTTTCCCTGACTCAATTCCAAGGACAAAATTGATCTGTGTTGATTGCTTTTGCCTGTACAATTTGTTTCTGTACATAATAGCAAAACTCCAGCCCTTACTCAAACCTACAGACTGCAACTGACTTCTCTGTTTACACTGCCTATTATGAGACACCAGAAAGGGACACTCTTTGCTCAACTAATACATCAGTCTATAATATAATCACATCCTGAAAGTCCAACAATCTAAAGACAGTTACACATCACTATCTAGCCCACAGAGAGGTACACATCACCATCCAGCCCACAGGGAAGAAATGCACATTACTATGTGGTATAATTAAAAGCATTGTAATAATAGAGTTTAGTCTATTAAGGTCTTCCATAACGATACTTATCTATAAACAAAACAGCCAATAAAATCAAACATTAATATACTACACAGAGAAACCTAAATGGAAAAGTATCTTTTGTTTTCAAAGTATGGTTTCATATATCTACATTATTAGCAAGAGGGAAGGTCATTGTGATTCTTCTTCAATTGACAGCATATAAGACTAGGAACTAGCTCTGCAGGACTTTGATAATTGGTCAAAAGAAGCATATCTAAGCATATCTTTGGTCATGTGTAAAGACATTGGCTTATAATCCTTTCAGTTTTTAAAAATAGAGCTGATCAGTGACATTTTGGAGCTTAAATCAGGAAGGTCTCCTTCGAGAACTTACATTCAATACAAACAAGTGTCTACTACATAAATGCTACCTATACCTAGATAGCTAGCGTCTTCTATCATGGACACGTGAAGAATTGCAAGTTAGCACTCTTCTTTTCCCTGGATTCTATATTGACTCTTGAGCTGTATCCAGAGAAAAGGAAATAAACCCATGACAAGATATAGATGTTTTTATATTCTGAACCACTAGGCTCAGAGAAACAATGAAATGAATAGTCTGCTAGCCATTAGGGTGCATTACAAAAATACATGAAGTGTAGGAAAGGAAAATAAATATTAATGTCCAGAAAATCAGGAAACACATTTGAAAAAGATTTCCTACAACCAAATTAAATGTTCACTATAATTTTTTGCTATTTTCGATACCACCAAAACCTAACTATAATTTATAAATGACATAATACATAATGGGAAAATTTTCTTCTTTGAGAAAAAAATTAGACTTCCTGATAGCATATATTAAATAATCACACTTTCTACTTATTTTGACTACCAGACTAGTACATGCACTAAAATTCCTATTTTAAAACAGGCTACTTACATCTCAAACTCAAGTTTGTTTCATATGCTCTATTTCTTTATTATCTCCATATGGTGTTCATTTCTCCTTGTAATAGCCTTCACTTCAGATTATTTTAAGGCAACTTAGCTATTCAGTTTGATATATTATATAACTTTTGTTAATTCTGATGACAAAGCTATGTGTTCTGTTCATAGGCTTATTAAAACAAGGAAGATTCTGAGAAAGAAAATCCATCACAGCATTTCATCTGTGATGACTAACCATGATGTTCTCTCTGGCTTGCAATAACCTTCATTTTTATTATGCACTATAACTGATACAGCATCACTGAGACCAGATAAATATTCTCTTGTCCTTTCCTTTCTCCAGATTCTACACAGCCTTTCTTGGAAAATGATACTTTCATTATAATTATATAGAGTTTGTTCATTTGCACACAGGACATCAGTGACAGCTGTTCTGAAACCCCAACAAAGAAGGGCATTCACTCATTCCAACACAGCAGGTAACTCACTCTAGTTGCCTAAGGTAACTAAGGCTGTAAAGTATAACCCTGTGACTTGGCCTGAAGCATGCATGATTAAACTAAACTCCTGGGCCTTTGAAAGTGCTGACTAGATTGCTCAGCTACTGCACAGCAATCCTCTGACAGGTAGTCCCCCATGTCCATAGGGTAGTGTTCTGAGAATTATCTGATTTTAGGTCTATATCCCTACCCATGCTATACTACACATTGTTTTTCAGCAGTTAGTAGATCTTCTTCAGAGATACAAGACCTGGCCTAAAAGATAAAAGTCTTATGCATTTTACAGAGTAGGTTATATTCATGAATACATATTAGATATATATAAATACATTTAACAACAATAAATGAAAAGGAAGCCATAGATTTGAAAGAGATTAAGAAAAGGCATATGAGATAGTTTGATGTCAGAAAATGGAAGGGAGAATTATACAATTATACTATAATATCAAGAATAAAAATAATAAAAATCAACATTTTTAACTTTAATATATCACCCACCCTAAGAGCCACCCATGGGGTTGTTGCTTCCAAATCAAGTCCCATAGAGGTGTATTTCTAAATAAATGTCCCATGAAATACTGCTTTTTTTTCATAAGCTAACATAATTGAGCCTATCAGTAACTAGAGCAAAAGAACAGAACAGATGTGGCTGCATTTCTCAAAGCACTAAATATTTTTTTCTTTACCTCATCACCACCTTGCTCCAAAATGCCTACCACCAGGACACCTAATTTAAATTCAGTAACATATGCCATCTCCAGTATATTGTAAGTCATTACATTTTTTTCACTGTACTAATTTTATATATGGCTCTGATCCCTTTAGTCTCTTAATTCTTTCAATCATTA
Source organism: Sigmodon hispidus (assembly GCA_004025045.1). Classification (NCBI taxonomy): domain Eukaryota; kingdom Metazoa; phylum Chordata; class Mammalia; order Rodentia; family Cricetidae; genus Sigmodon; species Sigmodon hispidus. The sequence continues at coordinate 5,686 of PVIH01005008.1, read as the reverse complement.
TCTCATACTCTAGTTCTATAAAATTAAGTATCATAGCTCTAGGTTGAATAAGGTCCATATTCTAGTCAGTTTGGTTACAAACAGGCAGACATGTCCACTACACTAGTGTAATCCACAGCTTGCCTTTAGTTGATTCTTGACCCAGTCCAGTTGACAACCAAAATTAATTTTATAAACATTTATTTCCAATAAAATGATATGGTAATTTGAATGCAATTGACTCCCATAATCTCATAGAAAGTGGCATTATTAGTAGGTGTGTCTTTGTTGGATAGGGTATGACCTTTATAAATGAAGTATGTCACTGTGGGGGTTGGCTTTGAGGTTTAGAATGCTCAGAACCTTTACCAGTGTCTCAGCTGACTTCCTATGGCCTGCAAGAAGTAGGACTCTCAGCTTTCTTCCTAGCACCATGACTACCTGCATGCCACCATATCCCACCATGATAATGAACTAAACCTCTGAAAGTGTAAGCTACTCATCTCACTTAAATATTTTTCTTTTAAAAGTTGCTGTGGTCATGATATTTCTTCATGGCAATAAAAACCCTAACAAAGACAGAATTTAGTAACAGGAACTGGGGTATTGCTATGATAGGATGGACCATATTTTTGTTTGGAGGAGTTTGAACTTGCATGCTTTGATTTATAAAAGTAGTAGAATGCTTTAAGGCCTTCTATTTTTAGACCGTAAAAGGAGGAGCCTGGAAATCAATGGTGCTGAATATGATTTGATGAACTGGAGGGTGCTCACTCAAGATTTTTCATAGGAGAATAATTTTATTTTATTCCTTACAAATTATTCTTGCTGCATTTTGGTAAAGAAAGTAGCAGCCTTTTGCCATTGTACTAAGAGTCTGCCTGAGGCAAAAGTGAAGAATTTTGGATTGACTCTGATGGTAAAAGAAATCTTAAAACAGCCTAGCATAGACTTCCTCCTATAGTTATTAGTGGTAACTCTAACAAAGATACATAATGAAAAGAAGAAAGCTGAGAAGGGCAAATTACAAAATGTAAATTTTGAGGGAAAGAAGAGCAACAGGAAGTAGAATAGCGGTAAAGCCTTGGTTCAAGGAGATAAATGGACTAAAAAATGGCACAAAGGAAGTGGTAATCTCAGGGCGAGATCCTACCCAGTGTAGTTTCTAATTTTTGAAAAGAAATTAAAGAAAAGTTTAGAACCTGGTATGGTAGGGCACACCTTTATCCTCAGTACTGGGAAGGCAGAGGCCAGCAGATCTCTGAGTTTATAACCAGCTTGGTCTAGAGATCAGTTTTCAGGACAGAAAGCTTAGGCAGTGAAAAAGAGAAAGCTGATAAAGATTAATTGTACAAGGAAGGCATGTTTCAGCCACAGTAGCAGCAGAACTTGGCAGATTTGGCCATGTGGTTCTGGAGTCAATGATAAAGTAAACAGGCTATGAAATTTGCCTCTAAAAAGCTGCTGAGGCCATGCATATGTAAGGGGTGTCCCTAGACAGAAGCCTAGTAGAAAGGCCGTTTCATAAAACTGTAAAATTAAAATCAGGATTGCCTTGGATACCCAAAGATGTCAGAGATGCCAGAGTTGTGGGATAACTTCCAAAAAAAAGCTGCTAACAGGGGGTGGAACAAGGAGAGGAAAACATCAGGGTCCAGATACCCAGCTACATATCAAGCCACAGAATAAGAAACAAGGAATAATATACAGAAACATAGAAAACTAAAAGCCTGGAGACAAAAAGTAGATGAAATAATTTAAGAAAAAATGGCAGGAAATAAGCCAAGCTAAGTTCAGACATTCATAAGTAATAATAACCCTCCATGTGTGATTTATTTGGGTGATGGGTGGCAGGCTCCCCAAAAGAGCAAAACCAGCCAAAAACAATAGGAGATTACAAGTTAAGAGATTTGATAAATCTCAGAGGAGACTTTGAACTTTGGACTTTTAAACACTGTTAAAACTATGATAGACTATAAAAACTTTTTAAATTTGACTAAATTCATTTTGCATTACAATAGTGTTATAAACTCATGGAGTCCAGGGAATAGAATGTGATAGTTTGTATGTAAAAAGCCCCGATAATCTCATAGAAAGTGGCACTATTAGGAGATGTGGCTTAGTTAATTAACTAAAAATGAAAACTTATATATTTGCTAGGTTACCTTTAAAATTACAGATTATAAGACATTATATCAGGAAAGAGAGAAGAATGTGTGGAAACCAAGAATTATCAATCTAACCCCATTCATGTTTCACAAGCTATCTTCCAGAAATATTCTTCCACTATTTCTAAATAATTGAACCACCAGCTCCTTCACTTAGCCTGTGCACTAAACCTGCAGAATTTCACTCAGGGCTACATTTCATTGGAGTGGCCTGTTGAGACTTAAAATACATAAATGATAGTTTTCCTTGACAGTTCAGCATGAGTATCACTTGCTGGGTAAGGTTTACTTGTATGGGAACTTTCTCTAGACCTACTGGGTTCCTAGAAAATGTAATTTATTCATATTTAGAAGTGTATATCTGATTATACTATAAACATTATGAATGCATGCAATTTTATATTTTCTATATGATCACAGAGGTACAAAATTATCCATTACACACTTATTCTTTATTGAGAAAAGAGCATGATTTCATAGCATGCTCCATTTAGCTTAGAAACCATCATGTTTCATGAATAAGGAGAAATGTTCGTTCTGTAAGGAACAGGGATACTTGTTCATTTGTTCCAAGTTTGCTGGTACACCAGCCTCCTGGTGTGCAACTGAATCTACCCTGTCAGTTCCTTTTGCCCTTCAAGGGGCTATGCTAATACCTTCGATTATTAGTAACTTCCATTAAGCATTCTAAGTTCTGCTGCATTTCCTGGCATTAGGCTTCATCATGCAAAATAAAAGCACAGTGTATAGAAAGTCCTGTCACCTCAGATTGTTTTGTGATTCTCCAGGGACATCACTGAGTCTTCTAAGTTTTTCTGGAGCTATTTGCAAGCACAAAAATGAACAGTAAATCCCGTAAAGACATCTCAAACAACAACTGTATTAAAGCTTTTAAATTTTTGTTTCTGTTTTGTCATTTTCATAGACCACTGTTCATAGTTAAAGTATCATGAATTGAGGAATGTTACAAGAAGAACATGTTATCTCAATTTTGCTGCTTCTGCTATAATACAATCTTTTTGACCTATCCATTATAAAGCCTGGGCCCTTGTATATAATAAAGTTGTAACATTGGTCAACTCTGAATCATTTGTCTAGAACACAGAATGTCTTTTCCTGTATTTATTAATGTCAGTTTCCTGGAATAGGCTAAAACAATATTCTAAGTGCACTTAATTTAGTGAATTAGGTTCAGTATATTATGAACCAAATGTCTTTCAGCATATTCCACCAAAAACATTGTCAGCATCCACAATATAATATTAGACATCAAGGATCACTTACCAAACAAGGTAAAATAGTCATTTGAAGATTTTTTTTTTGTAATTCCAGAAGTTATTCCCTGACTATATGAATCATTTCTACGACATGTGTTTTTGATAAACAAATTATTATGTACATAAATGAATACATATCCTTTCTCCTATATTCCTATGGCAGAGGACATTGTTACTTTTCTCTACAGTATCAAGCAGAAAGGACCACAGAAAAGAACAGAAAACATCCTCTTATTGGTTATTTATTTTGCTAAAATAAACTCCAAGAAACAGTCTAACCTTTCTTTGACATTGTGTGAATAAACTCACCTAGATATCCTGCAATTAAAGATTGGGTATTTGTATAAAGGAAACAGTCTATATTTAAGTGTTATATTTATGTGTTCAAATGTAGACTATCAATAAAGATTTTACCAGGAGAGCTGACCCAGTCTGACCTTCCAAAAATCTCAGATCTCTTTCTACTTTTCTTTTTTAGGAGACTTGAATAAGAAATGCACAACACTGAAAAATACAAGTTCACCTTGAGAGAAAAGCTAGAGAAAATAGGAGAAGGTCTCTGCCTGACACAAGGGAAGGGCAATGCTTTCCTACTACAGATACATCTCTGAAAGAAATTACATTTTGGGGTGTGCTCAGTTACATCATTAGATAATTTTTTCTAGGTTGTTAACATGTAATTTTAATATATACCTCTTAACCTACACCTCATGTTTCATTATGCATAATTACTCTGCTTGCTTATTAAACCCTTTAAATTACAATGATTAATCATATATGTTGCAAAGTTAAATTGTGAAAAATGATTAATAATCATTGTATTATTGTTTAATTACACTACATATTTCATTTTAACTATAAGCCAGAAAGTGTTTTTAACTCACAGAACAACCACATGTGCATAATTGACTCAGATTGTATTACAGGTAAGAAAAATAAGAACCAGGTTAAGTGACTGACCCAAGGTGATACCATAAGCATCCTGTTCTTAGTCTACATCAAGAATGACTCAGAATGTTGAACTTCCAATAAAATAAGCCAAAACAATTTTTCTTGACTGTTGAATATGGTAATAATTTACAGTCTTCTTTTTGAAAATTCTAAACTTTATAAAGATTTAAAAAAAATATAAACCACTAACTCTGTTAGTTAGCAAAACATTTAGTGTCATAAAGCACACTAAGATGTATTTCACAATCCTGACTTAGGCTCCATATGGACTCATAGCAGCTAGAAGAGCTCAGCATCTCCCCTAATGATGCCTGCATGCAGACATCATGTTCACATGGCAGTGTTAGAGACCTGGGACTCTACAGAGAAGTTCACCATCTTTCCTTTTACTTTACAAGAAAAAGAATAGGACTAGTGAAAAATACTTCCAACCAAATGGTTAATTTTTTTTCTGCTCCTTAAGGACTGGAGAGGTAGTTTTCCCAGGGAACAACACACCAGTTGATTTTCCAGGGCCGGTCTACCCTTAAAGCATGCATGCAAATAATATTACACAGACTGAATAGATTATATTTAGAAATATATCTGTGTATACATACAAATACATGCATGCAATAATAGTTTAAAATATGTTGTAAATTTGAAGGAGAGTGCTTGAAGGGAAAAAAGGGAAGGGAGAAATGTTATAATTAAATTATAATCTGAAAACATTAAAAATAGTTAAATTTCTCTTCTTAGCAAGCTGAACTAAGATTAGTTTAATTTATTAATTAATAACTTTGTGTTGTTGAAATAAGCAAACCTTGTCATAGGAAAAGCAAAACAAAATTAAAGTAAGTCTTTGTTTTCATTGCTTATAAGAAGAAATACTCATAACTCATAAGAAATAATCGGGTTGTTCTGTTTCTGTGTATTTTTGTTTAATTTGAAGAAAAGTATGGACCTTATTGGCAAATAGTTAGTTGTAGGTATCTGAAGGGATCCTCTAAGTTCTGCTGGCTGTAGGCAAAGATCTTTGATTAACTCTTCCACCAAATCTCTATGAAATGATGAAAATGTATCCACAATAGTACACTGCAAAGCTATTAAGAAGGAAAGGTAGTATAGGCTCGGGTACAGATGACAGCCTATGCTGGAGAGGATGCGGAGCAAGGGGAACACTCCTCCATTGTTGGTGGGATTGTAAGCTTGTTCAGCCACTTTGGAATACAATATGGAGGTTTCTCAGAAAATTGAGAATCAATCTCCCCAAGGACCCAGCAATACCACTTCTGGGTGTATACCCTAAAGAGGCACATTCACACTCCAAAG